>PVJI01013846.1:0-45928 GCA_004026765.1 Micronycteris hirsuta
TCCATCCATCCACTGACAAGGCCTAAAAACAATGAATAGCCATTAACATTGTACATACTTTTGTCTTGAAAGCCATTTCCTGTTCAAAGAAATCAGTGTTTCTTGAAGAAACGGCTGGTTCCAGGTAGAAGGCATGAAATGAACAAGATGAACCTAGAACATTTGCATGTGCCAGATATCAAGGAAACTTTTAAACACCCCCAGGATATGTCCAAAGGACTCAGGAGCCAAGTTAATTCGATCCTATTCTATTCCATTTCATTTCATTTCCACATTCTTCTGCCAAAGACAGGACGATTTGCTTGTCAACAAGTATGAAAACTGCAGTGGATTGGAACCATCAACTATTTCAAGTCCGTGCACTTCTGGTAACATCAAAAAACTAATTGGATGTTAAGGATCTGATTCATTACCTTGATAACAAGTTAAAAGGAGAGAACCAAACGCTTGTCCTTGTTTTCCTTTCAGAACTGTACCACTAGACAGCTAAATAGAAGATGAAAAGAAGCTTCTCTCTATGAAATTAGTCTAGCTGGTAAATAATAGAATTAGAATATCATCACTTGGCTAACATCATACAAGAACAGCAACTAGACATTATGCATCAAATGATGAAAACACATGCCATCTTTTGATTCAAAAGACATCAAACCTGAGTCTGTCTGATCAAGCTCCTGGATCCAGCTTCCAATTTGCAAAATATATGGGTCACGTTGAACTGAACCACGGGTGAGCAATCAGCAAAATACAGACTGCAATAAACTGCTCTTCAAATGACCTTGATTCTTCAAAAGAGGAATGAAGGCGTAACCTGTAGATGAAAAGCTACACAAAACACACATCGGGTTTAAAGAGGACTCACACGGTGTGCATAGTTTTGGTCTTGCTTATTTCATGTAGAATCATGTTTTTGAGATTCATCAATGCTGCTGTGTATGCCAATAGTCATTTCTTGTTTATTGCTGGCCAGTAGTCCATTGTGTAACTATATTAAAATTTGTTTATGCATCACTTGTTTGATGGACATTTTGAGGTGTTCTCAGGTTTTCACTATCATGAATAAAGCTGTGTACATTTGTGTATATTGTGAAATATGCTTTCATTTCTCTTAGGGAAATATCTAGAAGTAGAAGTGTTGGTTTATATGACAAGTGTATATTTAATTTTATAAGAAACTGCTGATCTGTTTTTCAAAGCACATATGCCATTTTACTTTCCCACAGAAATAAGTAAGAATTACAGCTGTTCCAGATTTGCACCAGCATCTGCCAGTATGTTTGGTCATTTCAGGGGGCGTGTAACGGTGTCACATTGTGGTTTTAGTTGGAATTTCCCTGAAAACCTTCACCCCTGTGTGAGCTGACACAGGGATGTCAGACAGTGAGCTGGAGCTGACTCTCTAGCGTTTTTGGAAGAATTTTGTGCAACTTCATTCTACGCATGGGCTGCCCAGTACTTGGCAAAGACTCAAAGGGACCTCTGTGTGGATTTCTGGACTTATTTCTTTTATGCTTCCTCATTTCTGGAGCTGACTGAAAATGTTTTTAAAAAATGTAATCAATTAAATCCTAACGACTGTGATTTCTGAAAAAGTACCCTATAACAAACAACTAATCTGATCATCGAAATGCTAATGTCACTACATTATTCATATTGATAACTTACATCTATACACTTAAATCAATAAAGTAAACGAAGAAATGAGTACATTACTTTGTTGCTTACTAACCAAATAATTTTATTATGATCCAAGTGATGAAATACTTCACCAGTGTCAGCCCTGCTGCATCGCTTCATGGTGCTCAGTGACAGTTTCTAGATGGCAGTTGAGCCACCCTACAGCCCCAAGTGTTTGCTCTCCTTGAGAGCATGATTTGGCTTGGGCCATGTTAGGTACCAAATTTGCCCCTTTCTCACTCTGTAGTCTCTAAAACCAGACCCTGAAAAAAGAATTTTCATACAAGAAATTTCTCTGAGAAGTCATTCTAGGAAGGACATGGAAAGAATTAGAAAATAAGACAGAAAAGGGGTTAAGCCAATAAATTGTAAGTTAATGAATTGTGGGTTAATGGGACTTAATACTTCTGGGATCTTCTAAGAAAATGGATGGAACAGGCCTGAGAACTGTCCCTCTGAGGAAACAGAGAGCTGAATTCTTTATTCAACACTCCAGTCGCTCAGTGGTAGACGGCTGCGGCTGGGCCGCTGGTGCCCAGTGTGCTTGGCCTGCTCCACTCCTGAGAGCGTAGGGAGGGTGGCTGCGCTTAGTCCTCCAGCAAGACGTCACCCTCAGGCACAGATCACAGGGATCCATCGAGGTGTGTGGGAACCATTGGCAGGTGACCTCCTGGGCAGGCGGAGGGGGTAGGGGTGGGTTATCAGCAGGACCCCCCTTTCCTTGGAAACAAGGACTCATTCAAATCTCCTTCTTTGTTTACCCTAATCAAGGCCAAACATAAAAAAAAAAAAAAAAAAAAAAAGGAAGGAAGTCTAAGTCAGGTGCTCACCGATGGAAGCTTGGCCCTGTGCAATACTGTGGGGTGAGGAGACAGACAAAACTGTTCCCAACAGTTTCTGTGTGGGCAAAGGTCAACAAAACAGCCCCTGAGCAAACCAAACTCTTGGCCTCTCCAGTGGGGTCCTTCCTTTCACCTTCTGTTCATCCAGCAGGAGGTCTCTGATGCAGCTGGGTCCGCCCAGGCAGGCAGAGCCCTGGCCTTTGTATTTGTATCAGGAGTGGGTGTGTGGGCTGTGTTTTTTTTTTTTAAGGAAGAGGCACTGCCCTTAAATCTGTTCCAGAGGACAGTCATGGCCACTTAACTCTTTGTTCTTCAGGTTTCTCTACAAGGGAAGTGAAGGGTGGGGGCGAAGGCTTCCCACAGCATATAGGAGGCACAAGGTTTCCAGTCGAGCCAATGGTCACAGTGATCAACTTATTGTGACACCCGAAAGAACCTCCCTTGCCCAAGCCAAAGCAACACAGTCACCCTTTTCTCATTAACTTTAATTTCTAAGTGAATCCTTAGAGAAATAGTTCTCAGGATAGATCCATTGGAAGGCAGCATTCAGGACCCCATGAAGAATAATTTTATGGATATGTTCACCCTCATCCTAAATCTTGAAGTTCCTTAATGGGAGAGATGCTTTGATTTATGCAAGGAGAGATAAGCTGAATTACAAGTAGTCCTGTGATAGCCAACAGTCTCTTTTAAATTCATTCATTCAATGGTGTCAGGCAGTTTGAGTTGCTGGGGATATTTTAGTGAGCAAAATGATCAAAGTCCCTGCCTTCACATTCCTGTAGTTAACAGGGAGAGACCACTAGTAAGCAATTATACATAATAATCAAGTGGCTATAATTTCCAAGGCTCAATATATCAAGTTAGAGGGTAGCTTCTCTAATAAGGTGACTTTGGGGCATAGTAAAAAATAAAGTAAGAGTGAATGCCAGCCATGCACATATCTGGAGACGTGTGTCCAGACTGAGAGACATGTGCAAAGGCCCTGAGATAGGAGTGGGACTCTTAATTCGAGAACAACAAGGAGACCGAGAGCAAACGAGCAAGCAAAGTTACAGAGCAGGAAGGTCAGGGAGATATTTGGGTGGGGTCAGGACACTTGCAAAGCACGTAGAGCCTCTAAACCAGTGAAGACATTTGGTCATTGCTCTGAGTGGCATATGTAGCCATGGGAGAATTTGGACTTATACTTCTAAAGGCCCTCTCTCTAGCTGGTAGAGGGGGGCAGGTGTGAGAGAGCAAAGACGTTAGGATGCTATTATAACAATCTAGGCAAGACGGTGGAGGCGTGGGCCAGACCAAGGTAGTAACTGTGGAGACGGTGAGAAGGCATTGAATTGTAGGCGTATGTTGATAGTAGAGCTACAGGATGTGTTCACATGAATATGGAATAAAGAGGGGTGACAAGGATGACCTCAAGATTCTTGACTTAAGCAACTGGAAGGATGAAGTTGCCATTTACTGATGTAGGGAAGACTGGTTTTGGTCACAGTAGATTTGAGAAGTCTCTTAGACATCCAAGTGAAGATTTCAAGTAGACAACTCAACATGTGTGTGGGGAGTTCTGGGACAAAGACCTGATAGGGAATTTAAATTAAGGAATTATATTTAAAGCCATGTGGCTAGAAGGAATCACCAAGGAAATGAGTCTAGTAATGGAAGAGAAGAGGTCCAATGACTAAGCTCTGGGCTTAGGGTCGAGAAAAAGAGGAGGGACCCTAAAGATACATTGAAGTGGCAGCCACTGAGGTAGAAATAATTTCAAGGGAGAATACTGTACCAGAAGCCAAAGGAACCAAAGTTTCCCAAAGATAAGGGCAAGAGTGATTCATGATGTCAAATTCTGCTGATGGGACAGGCAAGAGGAAGATGGAGAGCTGACTGTTGGATTTGGCATCAACATCATTTGGATGTTAGTGACCTTGACAAGTAAGGGGCAAATGGTTGATATAGGACATTCCCCTAAAGATAGGTGTCTTCATTAAAAAGCTGGGGTGGTGGGGGTGGGGGAGAGGATGAACACCCAAAACATGTTGAAGAGGGAAAAATGAAATGGGAAATTTATGAAGAAAGGAAGTCTGAAGCCAAATACAACAAACTTTGGTAACTATAGGCAAGATCCCTTCACCTCTCTTGGCATCAGTATTGAGGAATGCCAACAAGAGACTTGGTTTCTATCCCCAGTTTCATGAATGATGGGGATATTCATGGTACCTACCTTACAAGGTTAGGGCTGGGATTCAATGAGTTAAAACGTGAAGTATTTGGAGTTCTTCTAGACATAGTAATTTCTTAATAAATGTTTCTACAACAATTGTGTCATCATCATCATGTTTATTCTTCTTCTTCTCCTTTGAGCTTGGAAATTCCATGACTATATGCCATCGTTGTCATCTCACGAGGAACCGGCCACCTCTTTTGGGTGCCTAGTTCTAGAGGGGTGCTGCCACAGTCCTGTGGATTTGCTTCCTGCCCAAATATTAGTCATGGCTCCTGTCGTCTTCTCAGTGAGAGTCAGTTTGAGACCCGAGAGAAGTAGGTTTTTAACAAAAGGAGTTGGCACTTCTTTTCCCTCGGATGAGTGGTCCTTCATTGATAGCTATGGATTGGTAGATACAACAGGTTTTCATTTTAGGGCTTTCATCTTAGGTCCACTTGGCTTGAGATAAAACATTCTCTTGGAAAACTGGTCCCTGTATTTGCTGTGGCTTTGAAAATGGTTGCTCTCACAGTTTATATGTGTTTTCGCTCGGTTGTTTTTGAAGTGTATACACTGGCCTCTCTAGCTAAAATTGCTGGGCTGACTTTGTTTCATCTGGACTTTATATTACATCATAATGATTAATCCACTTGGGCTGTGCCAGAGTCAGCTAGCATCTAAGTACCACCGGTATGTCCCAGATGGTACTCACATCCATGGCAACCAGTCCATTCCTTCATTCACACACAGCAAAGGAAAACCTTGGCACAAAAGATAAGGACCAACCGAGATGAGCAACAGAGTAAATGGGTGTAAAGGATACAGGTAACTCAAGTTAGAGAAGAGAACCTTAAGTAAGTAAGAGATTGTGTCCTTAAACAAACAAACAGGCCGCTATCTGAGAATATGAAAGAATTCATGGAAATTAAAAATATTATCATCAAAACAGTAAGTTCCAAAGAAAGACTGACCCAGTGTGTTAAATAAATCTCCCAGAACATACAGCAAGAGAGAAGGGAGGTGAATTAAGAAGAGAATGAAAAAATATAGATAAACAATATAAAAGACCTTCAACCTACCCAGTATTTTTTTTATGAATGGAGGCATCAATAAAGTAACCAGAAAAATTAATATCAAAAAGACTCATACTTAAATATCACCTTGTGAAATGTCTTTAGCCAAGGCCATGGAAAGATTCCTAATGCTTACGGGGTAGTATGTGGGTAGGACAAGTTAGCCTTGCTGGTAAAAACCAGGTTGGCATTTGACTTTCATTGGGACAAGAGAGAACTACCTTCAGAGTCTGATGGAAATTCATTTTGAACAAATAATTCTATACCCAGAAAAAACTATTGACCAAATAAGGGAGTAAAATGATAAAAATAGTCCTTAGCCAAATATATGATGCTTCTTGAAATAATGGAGAATTTACTCCAGTAGGGGTGAAAAAAAAGGAAGACAAGGAATTCAAATAACAATTGACTGAACTCAGGTGCTCAATGCAAAGTAAAAGTGGAAAAACAAAAACGAAATTCCTGCAATAAACAAAACACCCAGGAAAGGAGATGAAAAACTAGGCTTCAAAAGTTAGTAACCCAAATTAGATTAGCAAGTCAGGAAGTTCTGGAAAGAATAGCTTCAAGAAGAAAATAAATTTCCTTTGGAAGTGCGATAGATAATAGCTTATCTTAGTGAGAAAGTGAAGGCATATGATAATAATATATTATAAAAATTCAGTGCTTTGCTTCTTTTGCTTCTTTTCCCCCCTCCCTAGGTATGTATATTTCTTTTCTATTGGCACAGGTTAAATGACTTGGAGTTACATCACTTTTTCTATCGGTCTAAGCACATTAAAATGTAAGCCCTATGCAGGCAGAAATATTTTATCTTTTTTGCTCGTCTGTGTATTTTTAGCACTTAGAACAGTGCTGGTGCAGAGTATGTACTCCATAAATATTTTTTATTTGAGTTGAAGTTGATTATATAATGAGTAATAGTCATTTAATTAAAATATAAATTCTGGGTATTTTTAGACCTACTACACAGCCAAAACACAGAAAATTAGTTCTGTAAGAAAGTGTAAATTCTATAAATTTTGACAGCGTAAAATAAACAATTCAATGAACTGAAGGCGTGATATTGGGCGTGGCCATAAGAAGAAGGTAGGGTTATTAAATCTCTCACTATCATAGAGGGAAATCAAGAGATACAGTCTAAAATGGATGGATCTGGTAATAGAGGGTTGACTACATTGTGTGAAGTTAGAGAAGTGTCTAACAGAATAATAAAAAATAAAATACATCTGGCAGTGGTTGTCAAAAGGAAGTATATATGAGCCAAGATCCTCATCTTTCATTAGGGGGCCCATCACATGTACTTCGGAGCTGATACATCAAAAATAAGGGGATAATAAATTATTACTGTGGAGGTTGGCCTCAGGAAGATTAAACAGGGAACAATTTTTAGCTGTTACCTCTAGGGAATGCCACAGAGAAAGACCTTTGCATTTTTTTTTCTAATTACCCTCCATTACCACCTGAATTTTTATTGCCCTGTGCCTATATTTTAAAAGTGGTATTTTTTAATTAAAAAATGGCTTCTACAAAAGAGTTGAGTTTTTAAAACAGGGGGAAAAAATGATCTAACAGTTTGTAATTACATACTGTCTACCAGCAAGGCCCGTCAAACATTTTGCAAACAGTGTCTGAGGCTGTCAGACTCTACATTCGCCAGATGGAGAAATCCAGACAAAGATGGAAGCGACTTGCCCATTTTCAGTGCATCTGTGACCACGCCAGTGATAAAACCCAGGCTTCCCGGATTCGGAGTCCAAAGACACATTTGGATCGATTTCTTCTTAGAAAACCACCACATATTGGTATGACGATAGCTGCGGAAAAAATCCAAACTAATAGACGGTGCACTCTGTGTTTAGGGCTTGGAAAAACGCCTGTGTTTTCCCATCTAGTGATCCAGTGCCAAGAGGCGCATTGCCTGTCAAGCAAAAGGCCAGCGCTTCTCCGAAGCACCTGATAGGAATATACATTATGTCAGGCAGGTGGTGCCTGGAAAGAAAAAAAATAGCAATTACTGTAACAGCCGCAATGAATATTTAAGTTTCATTGTATATATAAAGGTTTCTGCCATTTTGTGGTCACTTTGGAAACTATATATAGAGCAGGAGCTTGATAAGTAATTCTGATTATTCTGCCATATGCCTCTATTATTGATTCAGACTACTGGCGCAGGTGGAAAGGAGAAAAAAATGTTTGATTTGGCATTATTTTACTTATTAGTTTCACTCTTAATGTGGATTTTTTAATATATACTTTTTTTTTTTTTTTGGCTTGGCTTCCTTATATATTTAAAGCTAAAGGGGAGAGAAGCGAGGAGTCATTAAATGATTATAGTAGATTCTTCTTGTTTTGTCAGTAAAGCTGCCTCCTCCTTCGACCCTGGCCCCCAAACTACACACTAACACTTTGGAAAGCAGGTCAGATTATGGTGGAGTGGACAACTCTGGGTCCTGTCCATACTAGCCAGGGATCCTCCTCCCTCAGAGTCTGTACCTGCTGCTCTCCCCAACCAGAATGCCCTCCCCTAACCCACCCCAGTCCCGCAGCTGCAGTGCCTGGGTCCCTGAACCCCTTCAGATCTTTTCCTGAGTGTGACCTTCTTGATGAGATCCTGTCCGGACATAAATAATGCAATCTCCCAACAGTTCCTAGCCCCGCTTTCAACTTTAACTTTCTCCTTAGCGTTTGCTGCTGTCAATTATTTTACATATTTCTTATTTTTCTTGCTTGCCGTAGAGCTCGCTTGCAAAGCTCCTCAGGAGTAGGGACTTTTGCCTGTTATGCGCTACTATGGCCCCATGCCAAGCAGAGGGCCTGCATATAAAAGTAACTCAATACATATTTATCCAATAAGTGAGTGTGTATAAGTTCTTCAAGAAATGGCAGAGCTGGTGGGAAAATGCTTTCTTAATTTTTTTAAATGGGCAAAGTGAACACTCCCCAAGTCATACTTATTTTCTCTCCCTCGCCACCACCAGAATCCGGAATCCTTGCCTTAGCCGCCCTGAGCTCTGTTCTGCATAGTTGCACTGCCTCTGAACTAGTACCTCTGCACCTGGCCCTGCTCCCTGCGGCCCCTTTTCTCCATTGCAGGTAGGGTGGTCTTTTAAAAAGGAAAACTCCTTTCACCTAGTCCCTCAACCCTCCTTCCCTCTGGATTAAAAACTACAGATTAGCAGTTGCAAAACAGTCACAGGGATGTAAAGGACAGCGTAGGGAATATAGTTAGTAACATTGCAATAACTATGTATGGTGTCAGGGGAGTACTAGAAATATTGGGGGAACACTTTGTAAAGTATGAGGTCTGTCCAGAAGGTGTCCAGCCATGTAACATGAAGACTAGAGACATGTATTGAAGAAGACACAAGAGAGGCCCATAACCATGGGAGTGATCCCTCATCCTCATCACAGACACCTCCCATGTGCCTCCCAGAGCGGGACCGGCCCACCTCGGCTGCTGGGTGGGCTGATGGGAGTAACAACACACTTCTGAGTGCGTGTTCCCTGCCAGCAGGTAGTGCTTTTCAGCATTGAACCTTTAAAATAACCTAAGAGGGAAATCCCATTGCTTTCCTGTTTTACAGGTGAAGACTGAGGACCAGAAGCCAGTGGTGGTCCAGTTTCACACCACCAGTAACCTAGATTCTGAGTTCCGGTCTTTCTGACTCTGGAACTGATTCTTATCTACTTTACCTCACCCGCCCTGGCTCTCCCGTGACCACTGGAATGATGATTGTCACTGGTCTGTGGCTGTAAATGCTGGTTTGGGGAGGTAAAGAAACATACCTGAGACCACCCAATTAGTAAGTGACAGAGCAGGGGCCTTCGATCTACCGTTCTCCTACTTGGCCTCCCACTGTTGGCATCCCATGTCATTGGGGGACATCCTGAATTGCTTGTCAGCTGGAAGAAGACTTAGTAATGAACCCTAACTGCAGACACAAGGGAAACCAGTGGACCTTCGGACTCTAAGTCTTGGTTAGATGACGAAACATGCACGTTCAGAGCTACTTCTCAGAAGCCGAGGGCAAGCAGAAGTGTTTTGGTCTCCTGCTGAGGAAAGTTATCTGAGCGAAGGCAAATCCTTCCCTCAGAAGTTTCATGATAACTTAGCTTAAGAAGGTGATCCTCTCAAGATGGTAAAGTCCAGCAGGAATAGAGAGGTTGAAATCTAAGAGAGGAGAGAAGGAAGCAGAAGTCCACAGAGGGGTGACCAAGGCGGTGAGCAGAGGGGCTGGTGAGCCTTGTGAAGGCCGGGGGTAGGGTCCCTCCGAGTCGGAGGGAAGGAGCCAGGACCAAAACCATGCAATTCTCGCCTTCTGGTGAAGTCACCCAACTGGTGATGATTGGCAGTTATAAGCAGGTTTCCCAACCAGAAGTGCATTGGTTTCAGAGTTCTACAAAGCTACGCCAGCAGTCACGTGATCATGTGGGCCTCACATTATTGGGGCAGGGGGCTTCCAACACAATGGGATTTGAGCGGTGGCCAAAGGCCATCACCCCACAAATGTCTCCGAAAGCCCTTTCATGATGACAGACGGTGCAGCAAAGTGAAAAGACAATGCAAGGTTTTGAGATAACAGGGTTTGAGTTGATGGGCTGTCTCTTTTGTCACACACAGTTTTTGAACTTCAATTTGACTTGCTTCTACTCACATTTTCCAAATACCCGCATGGCACCAAGGCCACTGTCCTTTCATCAAGAATCTGGAGAAGAGGCCCTGGCTGGTGTGGCTCAGTGGATGAGCACCGGCCTGTGAAGCGAAGAATCTGGAGAAGGGGCCGAAATATTCTGGGGGACCTACAGTGAGAACTACCCACGGTCCTCCAGGTGCAGGGAACAGAGAACTGCCTCCCCAATAGAATAAAAGAAGAACTAGGGACATTTTTTTTTCTCTTTCTGTACTTTCTTTCCTTCACCCCCTCAACGAACCAGGAAGCCGCAGTGCCTTCTGGCCTCTTCTGCCCCACGGAGTCCTGCCTATTGCTACTGACCACACAGCAAACCGTCCCAGGTCAGCAGGCCTCAGGTGTGCACGCAACACTCCAAACCAGGGCTTTGAGGAGACCACAGCTGCCTTCCGGAGGATGCAGCCGCTGCTCTGGGAGAGCCCCTCAGAGTGCACTCGGCAAAGGTTACTGATCCCAATGCTCGGCTCGCTCCGTCAGGCCGATCCGGGGATTGGTTCTTCCTGCCTGTGTGTAGACACTCATCTTCCCCGTGCACCCCTCCAGCGATGCCTTGCAGGAAAGGAGCAAGCAGTCTCCCCGCACAGCTTCAGGAGCTCCGGGGCTTCGCGCACAAACGTGTACAAAGCGTGGCGACCGCCGCCAAGAGAAGAGAGTGGGAAGGGTGCACGGGGAGAGGCTGGACGGTGCTGGGCCATTCATTACGGCTCAGCGGGGATGGGGAAGGAAACCGTAAGTCGGAACGGAGCTCCAGAGTGAAAGCAAACAGGAAGGTAGAATGAGAACGTCCCTAGAGGAAATGACTCAGTGGTTTGGAAAGAGTGGGCTCCGGCAGGGCCCCCTCCTTGGGGAGGGAGGGGAGCCAGCCTGAAGCGGCCCCCTGGGGAGGGGCAGGGCTGTCTCTTTGGTGCACGACAGAGTACCCAGCCTCATCCTCATTTCCCTGGAACCGGATTTGGGGAGGGGATCTTCAGGGCAGGCACTGCTGTTTCTTTGCTACGGGATTGATTTCAGTATGGGACGGGGGAGCTGAGACCATGTGCTCCAGAGTCTGCTTGGTGAAGGTGCTGGAATATTTGGGCCTGTGCCTGCAATGAACATTGTGCGATGGTTCTCCCAGCGGCTGGAACAGAGAACTTTCTCCCCCAAAACAAACGCTGAGAAAAGAACGAAGGCACAGTGATTCCCACGGCCCTGTTACATCAGAGAAGGGTGCGCATCCCAGAGACGGGTGTATTTTCTGATTCAAACATCAGAGCATGGCATCTGACAAAAAAATCTGATTCCTGAATTTGTGTACAGCAAATGCCTTAAAATGGTGTAAGATGAAATCATACTTAGTCAAAAATGGAACAAAACGAATTTATTAAAAATCAGAATGTGGCATGAAATTGGAAGTGTCCTGGAAAATCTGACGCGAACGAACACTGTGTTTTGAACTGAAGCATATCTGAGAAGAGCTGAGGAACAAAACTCTTTACAAATCATGAATTTATGAGTTCCTTCATGAATCAGCCGCTGGGGGAACAAGGGGACAACATGTTCCCTCAGTGGGGCGGGGAGAAGCTGAAGTCCCTGAAGCAGCTGGAGTGAAAAGGACTTGGACGCTGGGGCCAGGGATCTGCAGTCCAGCCTCCGACTTCAAGTCCTGGCTGACTCGGGCAAACGTGGGCCCCCTGGTCTGCACAGTGAGGACAGGGCTGAGCCCACCAGGCGGCTGTGAGGGTTCCAGCCGACACCCGCTGGGCACCTACCCCAATACCAGGCATGCCTTAGCATCGGTTCCCCTCACTCATGCTGACCCCCTCTCAGGGATGTATGGAAAGGTGCCCGCCTTTGGAAAGAGGTTCAGTCATTTATAAAAATCTTGCAATTTGGCAAGCACTTGGGGACACCTTCAGAGGCATGGTGAGGCCTGCCCCCTCTCCCTCAGGCAGGTGGGTGAAGAGAGAACACCAGGCATGCCAGGCTGCCTGATGCTCAGTGTCCACCACAAACCAGTGAGGGTTGGCCCTTTCAATGGCTGGGAAAGGGCCCTGACGGGGAGCTGGAAACAGACTGGGAGGAAAGACAGTTTCCCATGGAATGAGGGGCAAGCAAGAGCCTGGTTGTTTTGGAAGAGCAAGGACAGTAAGGGGGGAAATGCAAACACAAATGCAGGTGGAGAGCCCGGTGCGTTTTGTCCAACCTGGAGGACATGCCCCGACAGAAAGACCGCAGGAGCCTCTGTGGTGCCGCAGATGACCCCCCGCAACTCCCCAGCCTGAGCTGACCCAGCAGGCGGCTCCTTCAGCGACTTAACAGGGCATTTAAAAGCCACTCACCGAGGCCCTCTTGCAAGGGCAATGGGGAAAATGTGTCACTTCCAACCAAGCCCAGCTTTCAATGCTGTCACTTCTTCATCCCCTGGCTTTTTCTAAAAAGGTCTCTGTCTTTTGAATTTCGTCATCTTCACCATTTGCTTCAATGACTCTGAACTTGGCATGCGGCTCCATGGCTTTGCTGCTCTCTGAATCATGGGCTTTGGCCTGCCTTAGGCAGCAGGGCGTGGAGTCTGGCCTTAGGGGGAGGCTGCCAAAGCTCCCTGTCCCCGTATGGGTGGGCTGGTGGCGGTATCGCCAGAAACACACCCCCTTCCCTAGGGTCTCTTTTCAAATTCTAAGTGAGCTGTAAAAATAGCTGTCAGCCCAGAATATGACTGCCTCATAGTCAAGTCATTTCAGATTAATACCTGCGTGGGCACCTACTATGTGTCGGCATGAAGGGTATTCCTAGGTGAGGACCCTTCCTTTCTATTCTCCAAGGCCTTGCTGTCCGTAGCGGAGCAATAGGGAGGGTCTGTACAGGGTCCAGAGGGGCCGGGCTGTGGGCAGAGGAAGACCAGCACAGTGAAAACAGTTCACCGGCCTCGGATCGTTCTGAAGGTATTTACTGAACACCGGGTATGCGCCGGGCACTTTTCAACGCCCTGGGGACGTGGCAGGGAGCAAGAGCGTGGGGCCTGCGGTCAGACCTGAATCGAAGCCCTGGCTCTGACGCCACTCACTGGGCTTTGAGGCAAGTCTCTTAAACTCACTGAGCTACGGAGGTCTCGTTTTAAAAATGAAATCATAACTGTGATAATTTAACCATATTACCTCCTTCACAAAGTCCTTGTGCAATCAAGAAGCAGTCATGAAGCCGAGGGCCTTGTCTCCGGCTCGCTGCTACAGCCTGGGTTTCTGGCAGCCAAGTGCCTGATAAACATTCGTTCGATGCATGAAGGAAACGTAGGGTCTCGGTTTCCCATTGCCACACCCCCTGGCGCTCAAATACTAATTTGCCCAACTTCTCCTACATCCAAGCTCTTCCCCTAGTCCGTTGTGGTTGGCATGGAAGATGGTCATTTTCAAAGATGACCGCCACAGTATACACCCCACTCCACAGGCCCCTCCTGCACACCGCTGCTGATGGCAGTCTCCTTGAGAAGCAGGTCTGTGTTCTCTCCTCCTGAATCTGGGCTGGCCTGCAACTCCGATGGGATGACGCTGTGGCACTGAGTGACTTCTAAGACTAGGTCATAAAAGGTGATAGAGAGAATGTCTCCCTTGCCTCATTCTGTTGGCTTGGTCCCTCCGGGAACGCAGTCCCCACTCTATGGGGACGCCCAGACCATGCAGAGAGGCCATAGATGGCCGTCCTGACACACGCCGGAGCTGAGGTCCCAGCTGAGGGCCAGGCCCAACTCCCAGACACAGGGGGAAGACTTCGAGATGACTCCAGCCCCAACTATCGTCTGAATGCAGTTGTAGGTGAGACCCCAGTGAGAACCACCCAGCCGGTCAGCCCACCAAGGCCATGGGAGATAATAATAAAAATAATTGCTCTTGTTTTAAGCCACTCAGTTGAAGGATAGCTTGTCCCAGAGCTGAACCAGTTGGGACATGGCATCGTTCCCGGATCTGATTTCCAGTCTCTGTGCCATGCACGCCCATCCGTCAACCTCTGCTTCCCAAGGACGCGGCCTCCACCTTACTAGAGTCTAGCAAGCATGCAGCCCCCTCTTCCAGCCTTCTGCCTAGGGTGGTGTGACAAAAATTGGTCTTCCTCAGGAACTGTGCATAGAAAAAAGAGTACATAAATATTTCAAGATTTTCCTATTATCACAATTTAGAATATATCCAAGATTCAGCCACGCTTGAGACTTGTGACTCAAGAGAGGCTGGTTAATCTCCCCTCACAGGCTGCTGAGAATTCCAAAGACGGCTTCTCCCTCATCAAAGCCATCCCAAATGGACAGAGACTCCTTAAAAGAAAGAAATTAAACATAAAGGTTGCCGTAGGTGTGAGCAGACCTATAGAATTCATTCCTAGAAGTGGAACTTTCAGGTCAAAAGGCTTGTGAGTTATCATTTTCAGGCTGAAAATTGTACCAATTTTTACTTCCACCAGCAGTGAAATCAGAGGGCTTGTTTTCCTATACCCTTGTAAATGAGAAGGGGTTTTTAAACTTTGCCAGTTTTATAGACGAGAAAATAAAATAAAATTTGTACCTAACTGAAAAAAAAAATTAATGACTCCCCCCAGAAAGCTGGATGAGTGAGCTTCCCTCCCTTGTCAGCCTTCTCAGCCCCGGCCCTAGGCCCGCCCCCCGTGGCAACTCCTTTCCAACGGCCTTGGTCATCTGGAAAGCCAGGCTCTGTGCATCTCTGGTCAGCCTTGCCTCTGCAGCTGGGGCGACCTCCCATAAGGCTGTTCAAATGCTCCGCCAAACAGTTCTTACTCAAGGGTGAAGGGCCAACCCAGGAAGGCCGCTACCTCCGTGGGCTGTGGCTAGCCCGCTCTGGGAGGGCCAGCATAGTTGGAGGAGGCCCAGTCTTTTGCAGACACAGATCAAGAAGAATGTGCAGAGGGTAGTGGAGGCTGCAGAGTCTACCCGCTGGTTCACGGAGCAGCCAGATGGGGTAGCTGTGACCTGGGCAAAACGTCACGTTGCCTCAGGAGTGCTGTGTAAGAGCCTTAAACCTTCTATATTCCTCCCCTCTTCCCCCTTCCAGAACCTCCTCCGCCTCCTCTGCAGCTGCTACCCCTGGAATACTTTTAAGCCACTAAAAGTGTGGGGCCCTGGGGCCAACACCCTGGGAAAACCCTGCCTTGTTCCTCTCCACCATCTTATCTGAAGCTTGGCTGAAGGGCCAGCTCGCAGCTTAACAATAAAAACCAGAAAATCCACTTACTGCCCTTGGTTTCCCACGAACCAGTGGTGGAGCAGTTGCATTTGCACAAAACGGCGTGCACGAAAATAGGCAGTTTGAAATATTCCTGGCAGATGGTGCTAAATATAGCCACAGTGACAGATTGGCCTCATTGGGTGCAGCTCTCCCGAGCGTTAAGACCGTGCTGGAGCCAAGAAGCTTCTCTTTGCTGGAAGACTGTGGCAACCGCGCCAGGCTCTCACCACGCTAGAGAGCTGCTGAGATTTAGGGAAGGGAAGTACCTCAGAGGGTGAACATCAGGGTAAGACGCTCCCAAATTCCACAAGCGCTGGAAATTAAAAATCAGTGCAGACGCGAAGTGCTGATGAACTGGAGTTCACTTGTTGCCCCTCTGAGGGGTCAGCTACTCTCCTAAGCGCTGTCTTCCGGGAGCAAAAATCGGCTGGATGGAAGTAGAGGCAGTACAGACGATGGTTAGGGGACAGAGCCCGGGCTTTGCTGGATGAGCTTGGTCAGGTGATTTCACCTCTTGGTGCGTCAGTGTTTTCACCTGCAGAACGGGATGATGGTAATGCCTATCCCCTGGGAAGATGCAGTCGTGTATGTAAAAGCTGTGCCCTGTGCCTGGGGCAGAAGGACGGTGCCTTGGATGACAGCTAGTTTATTCAATGGACTCGGGAGGAGAGAGAGCTACCTAACGTGGCTGAAGGGTTTTAAGACTTGGAGGATCCTTTTGGATGAAAACAAAGCCAAAATTAAAAATAAAGTCAGGTGGCAAATTCTTAAATGGTGCCTATATCCATAGAATTGTGTGTGGAATGGGCCATGCCATTAAGAGCTACCCAGTGCGGGCATCACGCGGTGCGTAGGGTGTGGCCTGCGAGAAGGAGGCTGGCTCCTACAGGAGGGAGGGGACATTTTGGAGGTGCTCAGCATCTTCAAAGGGAAGGAAAACTTATGTCTTCCTAACTGAGAAGAACTAGGGCTTTGAACACTGTGAAATTTGCTATCTGACTTTCGTACGGTAAAGTGTGTTAAAACCCAGGAGGAGTGTCTCTTAAATATTCATGACAGCACCTGCCAGGCCATGCCCAGTGCAGTGAGGGGCCTGGAAGGTGGTCCCGTGCCCTGGTTCCGTCTCTGCTGCAGGCTGTGCTCTGCTGTGGCGCTGCCTACGGCTTCCTTCTATCTGGTCTCGTTCTCTCTGAATTTTGGAGTCAGCAGTCCCAAGGATGTTGTGCCCTGGGTGTGGCGAGGACCATGTCACATACTTGTCCCTACAATAAAAGTGGAGCCGATTCATCCCTCATGGCCTAAGTTTCCTCGTGAATGGCATGGTGAGTGAGTGCCTCCTTTTAAGAAGAAAACACCAATTATTCTTTAAAAGAAAGCTTGTTTTCTTCAAGTCAAGACTCAGTTTACACTTTGCATCATTGCTGGGGTTTTGGTAGAAACTGCTATGAATTCTCCTCCAATGCTGTTTGAACCTGTTGTGTCGATGGGGTACAAAAGGGTCTCATTGACAAAGGGGGAAATAAGGAAAGGATACTTTCATTTCTGAGACGACCAGACTTGTACTGACCAACCAAAAACAGGCTCCCCAGACTTTAAGCAGGAATCACCAGATGCTTTTCTCATGCCTGCTACAGGAAGTCATACAGACGGATGTGGTGATGTTTGTATGTTCACAGCATTCTCTCACTTTTAGGATCAATAACACGGACATTATGAAAATTCCTGCACTACTAATGAAATCATCTTGCTGGGGCTTTAAAGCCCTAACAAAAATTCCATTAGAGTTGAAAAGCGCAATAATGTTGTTGAGGGCACCGTCCCGTGTGATAGTGAGATGTGAATATAATAAAACTTAACGTACATTCTACCCTGAGCATACGTCTGTCTGGCACATCTGACCATCTATTACATTGGAGTTTTTCAGTAAATGTTTTTCCACAGCCCAATAGTTCTACAACTTTGCTGTAAATCAAAGTCAGACACAACTTATTGAACATGCTCCTGGAAACTACCCTGGACCTACTGAATAGAAGGGGTGGGTCCCATGCATTTTGAACAAGTTTTCCAGGTGGTTTCGATGCATGCCACAGCTTGAGAACCATGCCTGATGTGTCTTAACGCTTCCAGCGTCTGACGTGTAGCACGCACTTAACATACAGGGGCGGAGAAAAGCAGGTTTACAGGTGTGAGTACACAAGCTTATTCTTGTGTTGTTACTTATTTGTTATTTCTTCCAGACACACAACTGTAAGCCTACTTTCGCCCACTCTGTCTGTTTGATGGATGAATGAGTGAATGAGTGAACCAACTATGATACATATGTTTACAAATAAATCTATTATTGAGTCTAAAGCAATACAGTAAAAAGGCACTGGGAAGTTACTGCCACAAACATCAAACACAAAAATAAATCATTCTATTACCAGGAAAGCCATAATAACAACCTAGTTTGTTTGAATAATGCCGGTTGTCACATTTCACTGATATCAAATATTCAAATTACTACTGGAATGCCAAAAAGGCATGGATGGATCATAGGGTCCTCAGGAAAAGGGATGTCACACTTCGAGGGAAACACAAGAATCGGAGTAACATAATTTCCATAAAAACACAGCATCTTAACAGAAAAATCTCCGCCTGTCCAGTGTTCTGGGTACCTCTGGCTGAGAACTATTCATCTAGCCTCAAGCACAACTTCGGGATCATCCACTTGATGAGAATTTATAATGAAATGACTGGGACTTTACTAGGAGTCAGACTCCCCGAGAGCAGGGTATGTGGTGAGAACTGAGAGTTTCAGAAAGCTGACACACGCCTCCCTGGAAAGCACACCCTCCCAGTTTTCCTGCCACCTCTGCATGCTCCTTCTCGCTGTTTCAGGCTCAAGATTCAATTCCTCAGGGTTTTGACCTAGGCGCTCTCCTCGTCTCAGTCTCTAGGGCACATGATCCGTCCCTACTGCTTTCATTGTCATGCATTTATTTACACACCCGCTCAGACCTCTCCTCTGAGCTCTAGGTGGTTATACAGACCCTATAAGAACAGTTCATAAAACTTAGACCTAATTTCAATGAGTAAAAGAAAATGATCAATGTTTTATTTTTAACTGATTAAGCATATAGACAACGAAGTTATCTAATAGGCCAGACACTTGTAGCATATCTTGACATCCTGGGCCAGGCACTCAGTAACTATCACATGCTGCGTTTTTCCCTGCTGTTGTTGTATACAGAGTCCTCCAAAGCACGATCAGCATAGAATTGCAAAGCTACAGCTAATGTCACTAAGCTGAAAGGATGTTTGGCTGGGATCCTAAGCGTCCAATCTTGGCCCAGCCACCCACGGCTACCTCTCTCAGGTTCAGGAGGGAAAAGCATATATGCAGCGGAAACTGCTCTGTTTATCTCTCTAAAATGTTAGCCCCTCCTTGCCCTCCCTACTTGGGAATTACCCCCGATGACCTACACAGAGCCACAGGGATTCCTTGGCCCAAATTAGGCAGCCAAATAGCGTAGATCAATAAGAAGCCCAGTGGCCTAGTTACTCAAGGCCTATATCCAGTCCTGGTCCTCAGGTGTCTACCACTTCGATGACAAGAAAATGCAAGAGAGATAAGCCCAATGGGAAACACGAAGGGAAAGGCAGAACCTCTACCTTTGGCCAGAAACACAGTTAACTCTTATATCCCCCATGCTTTGCCTTGACTCTGCCTGAGTGCTCCACCAACACTGACCCACTTCAGACCTCCTCCAGACAGTGGAGATGAGGGGATTTGTCCTTACCTAGGAGAACAGGGGGTGCCATCTGTTGGGTGGTGGGTATATTCACCCACCCAATATTTGTGAGTGACAAACATGTGTCCGGCATTGTCATGGTGCTAGGGATAGAGCAGTGATGAAAAATGGCAACAAACCCTGCCACCATGGGACCTATATAGTCTAGTGTACAAGTAAGTCCAGTCTTACTGGGTCAGATAAGATAAGTTCTATGGAGAATAATAAAGCAAGGAAGGGGCACTGGGAGTGCAAAGCTATTTCAATAACCTGAGCGAGAGATGACCGTGCTCAAAAATGACAGCTGGAGGTTTTAATGCTCCAGTCTCAGTGAGCGATAGGACATCCAGACAGCAAGCACGCAGAAGCTGAAACAATACGTGACCTCGCTGATGGTCATACATTCCCAGTGACAGAAGAAGAGACATTTTCTTCGAATACACATGGAACACTCTCCAGAATAGACCATATGTTAGGTCATAAAACCAGTTCCAATAAATTTAAGAGGTTTAAAATCATGCAAAGTATGTTCTGTAACTGTAATTCAGTCAAATTAGAAATCAACAACAGAAGGAAATTTGGGGAATTACCAAATACTTGGACATTTAAAAAACAACACCACTTCTAACTAACTCATCTGTCAAATAAAAACACCAGAAGGAAAATTTTAAAATATTTTGAGGTGAACAAAAATGAAAATTTAACATATCTGAATTTATCGGATGCAGCTAAAGCAGTGGTTAAAGGGGGACATGTAGCCGTGATGCCTACATTGGAAAAGAAGAAAGATCTCAAAGCAGTAACTTAAATATCCACCATAAGGAACCAGAAATAGAAGAGCTAACTAAATCTAAAGCAAGCAAAAGAAAGAAAATAATAAAGATTCAAGTAGAACACAATGAAATAGAAGACAACAGAGAAAAATCAATGAAATCAAAGTCGGTTCCTTGAAAAGATCAGCAAAATTGATCAATGTTTAGTAAGACTGGCCAAGAAATTTAAAAAGAAGACACAAATTAAGAGAATCAGAAAAAAAAGAGAAGAATCCTTACCATCCTTACAAAAATTAAAAGTTTACAAGTGAATATTATTAACCACTTTGTGTCAAATCAGACAATTTATGTAAAAGGAACAAATTTCTAGAAAAACACAAATTACTTAAACTGACTTAAGAAGCATTGAAAATCTGGCCTGGCTGGTGTAGTTCAGTGGATTGAGCGCGAGCTGCAAACCAAAGGGTCGCTGGTTCAATTCCCAGTCAGGGCATAGGCCTGGGTTGCAGGCCAGGTCCCCAGTGGGGTCCACGAGAGAGGTAGCCACACATTGATGTTTCTCTCCCTCTCCTTCTTTCCCTTCCCCTCTCTCTAAAATAAATAAATGAAATCTTAAAAGAAAAAAGGCATCAAAAATCTCAACATACCTATAGTGAGTAAAAAACATTTTTTAATTAGTAATTTAAAACCTTCCCAAAAATATAAAGTCAGGCCCAAATGGATTTACTGGTGATTTCTATCAAATGTGTTAAAAATAATTCTAATTCTTCACAAACACCAAGAACAGAGGATAAGGAAATACTTTCAAACACACCCCATGAGACCGGTATTAACTACCCTGATACAAAAGTCAAGGACCACTTAAAAAAAGAAAACCACAGAGCAACATCCCTCATGAAAATCAATGCAAAACTTCAAATTTTAACAAACTGATTCAGCAACATATAGAAAGAATTATATGCCATCACCAAATGGAATTTTTAGCATTTAGAAATCATTAGTGCAATATGTCATATTAATAAAGAACAAAACCTACACGATCGCCTCAGTAGACAGAGAAAAAGAATTTCACAAAATTCAGTAAGTATTCATGATAAAAATAGCAACAAACTAGTAATATAAGGGAACCTCTTTAACTGGTAAAGATAATCTACAAGCAATATACAGCGAACAACATATCGAATGATTGAAGAGTGAAATAAGGCAAGGATAACCACGCTTACTTCTTCTATTCCGCATTGTACCAAACCTCCAGTCAGTTTAATAAGTCAAGTTAAAAAATAAAGGCATCCCATATCCCATCCAACTGGAAGAGATAAGACTGCCTTTACTCACAGACAACATGACTTTGTATGTAGAAAATCCTAAGAAATCCACACGTGAAAAGATCTATTAGAACTAATAAGCAAATTTAGCAAGATCACAGGATACTGGATCAATACCAGAGACTGGTGGGGAGACCTGTTGAAGGTGATAGTGATCAAATCAAGACAGCAATCAAATCACAACATTAATTGAGAATAGCCAACATTATACTATGCGGGAGATAGCCGACATACTCAAAATATCCAAATTAATAAAGTTATTGGTGAAAACGAAAACTGTGTCTTTTTTTACAGAAAAAAAAAAACCATATAGACTTTTTGGCCAACCCAATACTTATGGTTGAAGACAGGGCAGTCACCCCGGATGGCTATTATTGTCTTGGCTGCTGTCATTCTTTTTATTTGACAATCTAAAGTTAAAGAGTTCAGTGCCCCTGATTTAATGGTTAGGTATTGTGTATTTTAAAAATTCTTGCAGCATGCTGGTTGAAAACTGCTGAGCCAGGGAGACGCAATTTAAAACCAAAAGGAAGTGCTACTCCATAGAATGGCTGTGATCACACACAACAGCAAGAGTTGGGATGGATATGGAGACATGAAAATCCTCCTACCTGTGGGAGTGGAAAGTTGTAGAGCCCCTTGGAAAACAGTTTGATGGCTTCCTCCGAAGCAAAACATATTTACAACCCAGCAATTCCACACCCAGATACCTACGTAAGAGAGATACAAACATATGTCACAGGAAGACTTACACATTAAGGTTTACCACAGAATTATTCATAATAGCCCAAACTGGAAACAATCCAGATGTCCACTAACTATTGACAAGGTAACCACATGTGGTTCCTGGAGGATGTCCAGGTAATGGAATACTGCTCAGCAATAAAAAGGAGCAAGCTACCAATTCATGCTACGGCATTGACGACCCTCCAAATGAAGGGAGCCACACACAGAACACTACCTACTGTGTGATTCCATTTCTATGAAACGTCTGGGAAAGGCAAATCTACGGACATAGAGAACAGGGCAGCCGTGGCCTGGGATCGAAAGTGGGAGCAGAACCAACTGCAAATAGGCACGCAAAATGTTTTATGGTAATGGAGATGTTCTAAAACTGGGTCATGATAATGGTATGCATCACCAGACATTTACTAAAAATCATTGAATTGTATACTTACAATAGGCAGATTTTACAGTATGGAAATTATACCTCACTAAAACTGGGGGTGGGGGTGGGGGAAGGAGGTGATGGCAGCTTAGACCCTGGGGTCCCTGAGGGGAGGTGATGAAAAGCGGCATGAACAGATGGTGGAAGACCTTACACTCACAGATTGGTAGAATGGGGAGATCATCTACGAATATGGGAACTGGCTTGGGCAATTACAGAGAAGTCCTACAACCGGCCGCCTGCACCAGCCTGAGAGCTCACTACAAGGGCCCTGATTTAATCCACGGCCTGCGGGGAGACCACCCACAGTGTCAAGCTCTGTGTCTCGCCCATGGACTCCCACTCAGTGTAAAAATCTTTGGAGACTGCTTTCCCACTAAATTTTTTTTAAATACAAGAAAAAGAAAAACAGGATAATCATAATGTAAAGTCCCTTCATTTCTGTCCCATCAGCAACATATAGCTTTTTCTCTCTTCTTTTATGGCACATGCCCCCTCCCCTACCTCCACCCGTGCATTCATTTTTCTTGCTTGCCTTTTTGTACTTAGTTTCCAGTCCTAAGTGTCAGAACTTGTACTGGAGATTCTGTATTCCATTCATTAGTGTCATTGCAGAAGCCATCACGTCTTCCTGAGCTCATTCATCATTCCCCCTCCTCTCTCGACATCATTTTAAATATGCAAGGTCTCATCCCCAGCATCGGGGTCCCAGCTGCAGTGGGAGCCAGCCTGGCCTGCAAGAGGAAATAAAGGAAAGATTGCAGGAATACAATGTTGAGACACAGTCTGCCTTGGAATCACTCATTTACTATTTCATGTATGCAAACAACCTGTACGAAGTAATATGCGAAGGTCACTGTGGAGGTGCACCAAGGAATACTAAGATAGAAAACAGTTTTTACCTTCAATACCGTGTTTTGTCGTGTATAATGCGCACCCATGTTTTTGTGCACATTATACATGGGATTGTTATACCTGTGGTATGTAATCATTATACCCATGTATAATGCACATCCTTATTTTTCCCTAAAAAAATTTGGCAATAAAAGCATGCATTATACGTGGCAAAATATGTGATTTACCATCAAGGAGTGAGAAGGAGAGAGCTAAAAAAGAACCGGCAGGAGAGGATCAGCCCCCGAGTGAGTGGCGTTTTCACAGAAGCACCAGGTCACCAGCTGCTGGAGGTCTCGGGGGCGGTGGTTGGAAGGTGGCATCTGAACTGGTTCCTGGAGGATGAGCAAGGCTTTGAAAAAACAGAAAAGGAGGCAGGGGAGAAGGAATTCTAGAAGGGAGCAGTATGCACAAGACTATGGAAACAGAGCTTAAATTATGCTTGAGGACGGTAAAGGTCATTCGTACGTCAGGATCCACACAATGCAGGATACCCCAGTGCCTGGCCCACAGAGCTGATCCAGGGGCAGCCTGCCCTTAGCGGAAGTGCCTCACTGGCAAGACACCTAACGCCAGTCACAACACTCCAATCCCAGTTGAGGGAGTTCACCTTAGAAAACAGGACCTGCCAGCCTCAGCAGGACGTGGCTGACCTCCCACCCAGCGCTGCCCTTCCTCTGCAGGCCTCTTCCAATGCTCCGTAAAACGCGCTCTTGCTCATAATCCCTTAAAAAGAAGGCTCACTGCGTGTGAGTCACTGTACCCTCCAACCCACGGCTGTTTTCCCTTGAATAAAGGACACCAAATTTTTGTCATTTGACAAGGACATCACCAAGACCAGCGCCCCTTCATTAGAAGCTCCCAGACGACCACGGGAACTCGCTCCGATCCAGGCAGGGCACAGGAAGCATGAACAGGAGATGGTGACCATCAGGGCGGCCATCTGACATGCAGAGAAGTGACCCACCAGGGGACCGTAACCCAAGAAATAACTCACGGGAAAACGAAACCATTCTTGGAAGCACTGTTTTTAAGAACTGTAAAGAACTAAAAACCACGCCCTGGTGGAATACTATGCGACTATTAAAAATAATGAGCTCTGCAGTGCAAACATATACAAACGTTTATAGACAGCATATAAAGTGGAAAGCCGCAGCTAGCGACAGCAAAAGTGATGTTTATGGTGTATCTGAGTGCTGGACGCTGCTGCAAAAAACCTCACGACCTGGGAGGTCGGAATCTTTATGAATTTATCCTATCCCAATGGACACGGACCATGCACCCACATTACCACCTCTCTCTGGTAAGTCCGTTCAGTCTTACCACTTCTATTACCGCTTCCCTGTGCCTTCTACGTTTGGGTACCTTTACATCATTCAACTTTCACATCCTGTGGAAGCCCTCGTCTCCTCTTCAGCCCCCTCTACAGTGGCTTTCCGTAAACAGCCTGATGACGGTGGGGTCTGGTGGGGAAGCTGCATCCTCGTTCTTCTCTCTTCGCAAGTATCTTAGGACTCTGATACCTGCCACTGCTCAGCAAGGTGGGATTTGCCAGGCCAGCAGGGTGAGGCTGGCTATTTCTTCCCTGACGGCGTCTGTAACTTGCTGGTCGGAATTCTGGTCCTTCCTCTCCGTCCCTCCTGTGCTTGCTCACCTGGGTTCCTGTAACACTGACAGTGGCCTCCTCCTGTGCTAGTCCATTCTCCACTCTGCCTGACTCATTTTGTTCCTTAACTTACAGGGCAAGTGTTTAAGGAGGACCTCCTACATGCCGGGTCTTCACAGGAGACAGAGCGGGGCCCGGGTCAAACTTGGCCCTGACTCAATCACTTACAGGCTGGAGACAGTGGGCGTATGCTATTTCCACACTTAAAAAACAGAGCTCAGTCCTCTTTACCGACACACCTGCAGTGTCCCCAGGAGGCTGCGCTCCTTGGGGAACACAGCAGAGAGTCAGCCTTGGGGTATCTGAACAACAGTGTCTGTGTGTGTGTGTGTGTGTGTGTATGTGTGTGTTTCTGCATGCTGGCAGGAGGGGCTGGAGCCATGGGTGGCACGTGTGCCTCCTGGTCCCCCGTTGGGTCTCCCAGGTGCCCTGGAGTGCACCTCTCCAGCACATTCTCCTCCCCGAGTTCTCCCACATTGCCGACCACTGTTCCCTGGGCTCTGCAGACCCATCACAGCTCAGCGCTCTGCACAGGCCCCGCCCTCAGTGAGATTTTCTTCATCTCTTAACCTGATGACCTCCGTTCACCCTTCAAAACCCACTTCAAGTAGCACCTTCTGTGAAATCCTCCCCAGAAGCCCCGACTTCTGTATTCTGTATGCCCACAGCTACCTGCTGTTTGCCGAGTCTACCACTTGCTGTGTTTCCCCTAACCATGCATTGGTATCTCCCTCCCTCCCGCAGACCAAGTGTCTGCAGATGAGGAACCTAGTCATCACCATGGCTCCAGTGACCACATTGTAACAGGTCCCTAGTACAAGATTGTGGACGGATGATTCATGAGTGACTGGATGACCAAATGTGGGAACAAATGTGTGAACACTATGAACGTGTCCGACCTGCGTGCACTTCCCCCAGGGAGGCTGCAGGGGTTCTAGAACTTCCAAGTGGAAGAAAAAGACCATAACTTCCTGCTTTTATCAAAGAGAAATTGTTCTTCTTAACATTCTTATTTTTAACCTGTTCTAACTATCCCTTCTGCTCCCCCTTTTTCCACTGGGAAGACCTTTTTTTTTTTTCCTTTTTTGCTCCCTCAAACTTTCCTCTGTGGCTAACCAAAACTCAAAGGTCAAGGATTTCACGTCCAAGTGCGCCATGCCCCAGGGCACTGGGGAAAGGCCTGCCTGCCATCCCAGTGCTTTCTCGCCGCTCCTGCCCACTCTCGTGTTGAGGACCACTGCCAAAACTGCTGTTCACACCCTGGAATCTCTTCCTTAAACACTATCCCAGCGCTACATGCTTTATAAACCCTTCTGAGGCAGGCCTAACATCCTTAATTTTCCCCAGACCTTTAAAAGCACAATTAAACCAAAGAGAAAGTTTGCAAAGTAATCACACAGAGGATCCCTCCCAGGTGCCCTGGGTGTGACCCTCCGTCCACCCAACAAGTTGATGCCCACGGCTTCAGAGGAAGGAAGAGGTTCCCTTGACGTCCCTCAACAGGCCAGTTCAATGAACCAACTATTAATTGTTCCGTTCAACTAGGTCATAAACTTTCTGGGATTCCAATAGATTTTCTTGACATTTCAGGATATTTTAGGTAAGCAGATCAATCTCTCACAGCTGGACCACCAGATGACTCTGCAGACTCATCATCTGAGAGGGGACCTGGGTGTCTCTGCCGAAAGGACACAGGCCCAGCTTCTCGCTCCCCCCATTAACTTGAGATTCACGCCTTCACTATAGGCTGGGTAAAAATCTCCAACCCTGAGAAGTTATTTCAGTTACACTTACTAGTATCGATTACAGAAGAGCAGTATTTCATCAGAAAGTCCTGGTTGCTAAAATCTTTTACTAGCCGCTTAATGAGCAATACTCAGAGGCTGAGCCACATCCAGAAGTTCTTGCCTCTAAGATTTTGGTATACAAAGTTGCAATCCTTGCACTTTTTAGATTATTTGCTGGTAAATTCCTGTACTGATTTTAGGGATGATCCAGTATGTGTCTGGCTGGGATCAACACTGTATATGGGGTGTTAGGTGTGTTCCTGTGTGTGCCTGTGTGTGCCTGCATGTGTCTGTATGTGCCTGTGTGGATCTTTGTGTGCTTGTGTGTATGTGTGCGTGTGTGTATGTGTGCCTGTGTGCGCCTGTGCCTCCGTGTTCCTGTGTGTGCGTGTGTGTGCCTGTGTGTACCTGCGTGTCTGTGTGTGCCTGTGTGTATGTGTGCCTGTGCGTATGTGTGCCTGTGTGTACCTGCGTGTCTGTGTGTGCCTGTGTGTGCCTGTGTGTACCTGCGTGTGTCTGTGTGTGCCTGTGTGTATGTGTGCCTGTGTGTGCTGTGTGTACCTGTGTGTGTTATCCCCAGGGTTTCAGTAGATACTAAACCACAACAAGGTGAGGAAATCTTTGTAATAAAGGCTTGCCAGAGGCCCAGGATGTCCCAACTATGACTTTTTCTACAAAAGAGGAATTCCTTCCCAGATTGTGAAGCTTTTGTTGACCTTTTATTATCTTAATGTGAGGAAAATGTTTTGGGTTTCTCAGGAAAAGGTGCCGTGTAAATGCAGTGGCTCTGCCTCACTGTCTTGGCTTAGCCTGGAAAATCAGAAGCTAAGGGCAGCAGCTCGACCCACCTCAGGGAGAGGTGCAGGTTCAGGGACCCCACGGACATTGGTTCTCTGTCTCAGGGGAGAGCACATGAGAAAAAACGGACTTAAGTTTTTAACAGCCAGAGAGAGCTGGCTGCTGCTTTCCCAAAGAGAACTGGGAATTCGACAAGTGCCTACTGAGCGACTTGTAGAGGACAGGGGTTGTGGGCAACAGCAAAAGTGAGGTACACACAGTCTCTGCTC
Source organism: Micronycteris hirsuta (assembly GCA_004026765.1). Taxonomy (NCBI): domain Eukaryota; kingdom Metazoa; phylum Chordata; class Mammalia; order Chiroptera; family Phyllostomidae; genus Micronycteris; species Micronycteris hirsuta. The sequence goes on from PVJI01013846.1 coordinate 28,147, forward strand.
TCAGGAAGTCACCATCTGGTTGGAGATTAGACAATCCGTCACAAGATGACAGCTAGCATAGAATAATGACTCAAGTGACGTCCCGAGACGGTCCGCGCCAGGGCTCAGTGGGCGGGGGAGCCCGGCACTCTGAGCGCTCTGGGTCCAGGACAGGCGGAGACCCCACGGGCTGCAGCAAGCAGGAAATCTTGGTATCGAGCCTTGACAGGTGGGAAGGGTTTTGAGAAGAGGAGAGGGGGAGACGGGGCAGAAGGGCATTTCAAGAGGGGTTACCGAAGAGTTTGAAACTGAGCTTGAAGGACAAGTATGGCCCCACTGACAGGAGGTGCCCAGAGCAGTCCAAGTCAAAGAGACGGGAGGCAGAACCATGGTTTCCCGGAGGGGAGGGGATTTGTTCACGAACAGGTACAGAGTTTCACTGTGAAAAGATGAAATAGTTCTGAAGTTAGATGATAGTGAATCTATATTCGGCTGGATTTAAATAAAGGCATTTATTATCCTTTTCTTCAGTGTATGGCAGGCAAGAGAAAGAAACCAAAGACCAGGGCGCCAAGGCAAAGGGAACACCTAGCGTGGGGTTTCAGATGACACAGGACCATCAGCCAATGAGCTGACGGTAGACAGTCAATAGCCAGTATTTTTGGCACGTTTTGAAAAGAAGCAGGTTCTCCTTTGTCACTGAGGAAGGCTGCATTTCAAGGGGACGCTGGGTAAGAGCATAAACAAAGACTAAGGACCCTGAAGACGGTGAGGGTCCAGGACCAAGAAAGCAGTGGCCCGTGCAGCCCAGAGTGGGTTGAATAAACAAACAACCCCCCAGCCCCCAGCCCCCAGCCCTGTGGATGAATGCCCACAAATGTCCTCCTAAACTGAAGCCCACGTGAAATGCAGCTGATCCAGCTCACCGGGGATTAGCGGGACTTCCCACAAGGCCCAGCTTGCTTTAGGGCTAAAAATGGAACCAGTAGAAATTCCAACCCACGTCATTCGATTCCGCTCAAGGGCAGAGTCATCGGGCTGTTCTCTCAGCACTCAGAGAACGTGGATCGCTCCCTAGATCGCATGCAAGCTCTCCGTGAGCTGGAGCCCCAGTGGAATGTAAGTGCTTGGCCTCGGGTGAAAATGAATTTCCGTGGAAAATGTGACGCAAACACTACCTTCCAACGGATCAGGTTTTCTCCTAGAAAGTCCTTTCTCATTAAAACTGTACTTTGGGGCCATGGCTCTCGAAGGGCTGGCAGGGCCTCCTGGTGGTCCTCTCAGGCCTCCTGGGGCCCTGTGACCTGTCCTGTCTTGTTCAAGTTTGAAAAGGGGACCAATGTAAAGCAGTGGGGAGCACATGGGCTACGGAGTCAGCTGTGGGATTACATGGGAGCCTGCTGCTTCCTGACTGTGTGATTTTGGACAAATTAACCAATTTGACCTGCCTTAGAAGGCTGGTGTGAGACAACACACGAAAAGTACCTAAGAAAACACAAAGGGTCAGGCAGTTAAAGCAGGAGCCCAGGAACAGATCATATGGATGACTTTACTCTCAAGCTTTACTAATACCGTCAATGGAATGAGCAATCACAGGCTCAGGTACAACAGTGCGTGGGCCCGGACTGACGCAGCCTCCCAGGTCTGTTCATGCCATATCACGATATGCTCTTTTTCCGATTAACACAGAAAAGCTGTGAGCCACGTATGTGGCCTTGTCGCCTACCCAGAAGAGAGCCATCGTGAGGTTTCTTCACATGACACTCAGGTAGTTTAAATAGCATAATATACCTTTTCCCCCCAGGATCCTCCACGCTCAATACCTCCGTAGATTCCAGATTTGTTACTAATAAGCAACCTGGGCAGACCAGGTACCACCTTCTAAAGCATTTCGTAGATAAGGGCACCGCATCAGCACATACCATTCATGTGTGCACTTGGATGTCCATCGTTAGCATGTTTGTATGAAGTTTTGATAGTTACCTTCCTTATTTCCTCCCCAGGGGCCCCTCTCTGGTAAAGAGAGAGAATGGATTGCAGGATTGTTGCTAGACATTTCCTGCTGAGCACCCAACCCAGACGGGGACTTGACAAATAGTAGCTTTTATCACATTATTAAAAATAGTAACTATACCGTGACTGTGCGGACACTCTCTTCCTGCCTGACTTTCCTGGCCCTGCATAATTTAGCCCCTCTGTCCCTTCCAGGTCCCACTTTCCCAAGTGTGTGCGATTCCCGTCTCTGGCTTTTCTCCATTCGTTCGATTCCACTGTCCCACCCATCTTTCAAGGACAGCCCATTGCCGCTTCCTCTGGAAAATTTCCATGCCCCCTGCTGCCCTCTCACATCTCCCCTTCTACCATCTGTAATCCATGATCTAACCCTGAACTTAGAATACTTCCATCATACCCATTCTTACGTTTGCGTGTGTGACAGTATCTTTTCTCCAAGTGGAGTGCAAATCCCACTGGAGCTGCGTGCACTAACTTCATCTGAGTCACTTACGCCGGGAAGCCTCCCTGACCCACCTCCCTGACAGATGCGGTCCCCCTGGGACTGACCCCATCAGCACACAGCTTACCATACTGTGATGCTATGCTAATTTCTTGTAACTCCTGATTTAATCGTTGTCCCTCTGTATGAGCAATAAGCTCCAGGAACATAGCGTCCTGTCTCTCCTGCTCACTCTCATGTCCCTACTTCCTGACACAGCAACTGGCAAAGAGTAGGCAATAAATGAATATTTGTTGAAGAAATAAGGTTTCTAGTGGTGCAGAAATGAGTAAGACTAAGATGCAATTTCAGTCACCTGATCTCTGGCCTGAGAAAGTCTGAGTCAACTTCTACACCACATGACCTGGGTCTCCGGATGTGTACAAAATAACTAGGCACAGGAAATCAAACCCAAAGCATGGGGTAAGCCCCACAAGCTAAGGGGAGGGAAGGAGAACATCAGGGACTACAGCTCTGGGGGTGCTCAGAGCTTCTCCCCAAATGGCCGTCACACAAGCTTTCCAAATAACCCCGATGCGTGTGAAAACCTTGCAGTGATCCTTAAATTGAGCTTTAACTCACTAGCTAGTAAATCTTCCTCCTGCCTCTCACCTCTTGTTCCTTGTGAGCAGCCATATATTGGTGGAGGTATACGCTAAGACACCTTTCTAGAAACCCCACTGTTTGGAATGACACAATCAGAGTAGCATCTGACTTGCTTATGACAGGTTTTGGCCACTGACATAACAAATTCAAAGCTACATGCTAATGAACTGTAATGCTCAAACGGATTAATAATGTATGTGCAATTTCATCTATCTTAATATCACTCTATTTAATAAAAGGCATCATGTTGTCGTTGCTTTTCCAAAGTCAATGCACTTCTCAAGGGTTTGGTGCAAGATCAGTCTATTCCTCAGTCTCCTGAGCAACACGGGAAGTAGTGAGTTTGGTGTTTATTATGTGTACGTTATGAAAGCTAAACTCTGCTGCACCAACCTCTCAGTTCTCCTGGGAAGAGAGGAGGGGATGATGGAAGAGAGGCAGATGAAATCATATATGATACTTTTTCAAGCACATAAGGTGACTCCTTTCCTCCCTCCCTCCCTCACTTCCTTCCTTCCTTCCTTCCTGTACCAAATGATTGCTTAGTGCAGCTCAAGAAGAGAATGGCTCTTCCATTCAGGATTTCACCCGCTGAGGCTAGTTCGCGGTGTCCAAGCTAAGGTTGCCTGCAGTCCACACCCACATCACCAGCTGCTATCAGCAGGCAGGTGCATCAGAAAGGCTGACTCTCGCTGGGTGCTTCTTTTTCCCCATTTTCCCTCCCACCATTGCTCTTCTTTTTCTTCCTTCCTGGAAGGTCACCTCCGTGTCCCTTGGTACTCTCTTCAAAGCCTTTCTCCATGCTCTGTCCTCTGTGGCCATGTGTTAGGAACTGTTTCTCTGCCCTCCCCCACCCCGCAATTTGCAGCTCTTTGAAGGTAGGACCATTTGCTTTAGCAACCCAGTGCCTTCAAGAGGGCCAGGCACACGGTGAGCGTTGAGCAAACGTTTGCATTTAAGGAATACATTGAGTCAACGTTGAATCCGAGAACAAATACTTAGCAACTGGGAGATACAGAAAGAAGTGGGTTTAATGATTCATATCTGAGCCCTCCATCTACTGGTGATAGAGGAATTAGGGGCGAGGGATCCTATAGGCTACACTACCCTGCCCTGTGAGGCCAGGGTCAGTGGAGAGGAAATAACAGGGAAGGACAACAGGTATTTCAACTGCACCTTATGTAGCCTCCGGGAACAGCTGAACAACTCTGATTTGAAGAAAACCTTGAGGAAAACACAGACTAAAGAACCCCATCAATCGGTTTCAATTAAGCCGATCTAATCCCTTTTCCATTGATCAGAAGTCAGCACAGTTTTTCCCTCCTTCTACACCAGATGGGTCTGGTTTTCCAGCTTTTAGTAGCAACTCTAATCCATTCGTTTGGACTGAAAATGAAGGCAAAGGGAATTGGCCTCTTCTGCCCCCTTCCCCATCTGTCTGCTGGAGGTCTGCACTCGGAGGGGCCCGACGGAGGTGTCCTGAACAATACACATACAATAGTATGAAACCAGAACAGAGTCACAGGAGGTCCCTCTGCCTGATGTGCTCGTGAGTCAGCTGTACTTCTAAAGACATGCAACAGCCATCAGTCAAGGCCAACTTGTTCCATAAGCTCAACCCTGCAATTCCTGAAAGCCACCGACCTGGCCTGCTTTCAGAGGGCAGCCCGAACTACAGAGAGGGTGGAGCGAATACGATGACCACATTTTACTAGGGTCCTCCCTGCACAAAGTCCTGGCTTCGGGCACCTGGCCATCAAAGACGCTTCCCTGGCTCATCTTCAGGACGCACACAGTCGCCTGATGGGTAAGCGGTTGGCACACGCCCATTGAGTTCCTCAGCGGGAAGATGCAGTCATGTTATTTAATACCAGTCATTATGCCTTAGATACAGAAACAGGATTGGAAAGTTTCCGTGAATGCAGTTTGCTTTCTTTCTGGTGTCCCCATTTTCTCCTGAGAAGCTCGAAGTGATCTTGCAGACTGTTCGGTATCAGGATTTCCACAGTTCTCTTTCTCTCCTAGGAAGTCGGGCATTTTACTAGAAGCACTAATCACAGCAGCAGCTACACTCAGTGGCTCTGCCTTGCGTCCTGGTGCAGTAGCAAAGCCCTCTGTGTGAGTTAGCTCTGTATTGGTCTGCTAGGGCTTCCATAACAAAATCCACAATAGAAACTCACTCTCCATGGTTCCATAGGCTAGAAGTCTAAGACCAAGATGCCAGAAAGTTTGGTTTTCAGTGAGGACTCTCTTCCTGGCTTGTAGATGGCCACCTTCCCGCCGCATGCTCACCTGGCTTGTCCTCTGTGCACACGAGAGATCTCTGGTGTGTCTTCCTCTTCTTATAAGGACACCGGGCCTCGCAGATTAAGGCCCCAGCCTTGATTACCTCCTTATAGGTTCGAACTCCAAGTCCAGTCACATTGTGGGGTCAGAGCTTCAGCATATGAATTTGGGGGAGACATAACTCAGTTCATAATAACCCCACTAGGGCCTCACACCAAGCACAGGAAGTCAGGGGCTGTCTCTGCTTTTTATCACTGAGTAAGTAAACTGAGGGTGAAGTAATTTGCTCAAAGTCTCGCTGCCATTAAGTTGCTGGCAGTATTGCTTGTTTATAGAAGTGGAGACATGGAGAGCTCCTTGGTATGAACGTAGGGTTGCTAACGGAAAATCTGGAAGGATCTGGCAGGTGCAAACGAGGGCAGAGCACTGAGTTCATGGCAGTTCTGTTCAGGTGGGTGAGTCACAGAGACGAGAAGACGTGGCCCCTGTCTTCCAGGAGCCCCCAGTCTCAGCAGCCACGAAGGAAGTCTTCCTCCTTCCTTTCCAGGCCTTGCTCTGGATAAAACTGGAAAATAGAAAAATGCCCCTTTGTGTCCCTGCCACACTCCTCAGAGGCCACCTCCCTCACGTCCACCTCTAACCTGGCAGCTGACCCTCCAGGTTACCGAGGGTCTTCACCCCTTGTTATTCCTCCCTTATCCTCATCCCTGTGCAGAATTTTCTTGATATTTCTTCCATTAAAACCTCTGTTCCAAGTCCCAGTCTCTTGAGATAAGTCTCTCAGCTAGGAAAGGAAAAGTCAGAGCTCATCGGTTACTTCTCCAGGGTATGGCACTGACATTTTATTGCTGGCCTCTGGAGACTGGTGACTTATGGCACAAATTTCAGACACCATGGCAGGCGGTACAGTGGGAATATTTTGAGGGTAGGCGGGCCTGTCCCTGGATATTAAGCTCACGATCAGTGAGACATCTTCCATCCTGGGCTTTTCACAAACAAGGCTGATCCTGTGACTATCAGAGCTATGCTAAAGGGTGCATGACAGACCCTATCACTGCTTCCCTCACATCTGTAGATCTCAACTTCAGAATGAGGATGGTCATGGGGGTGGCTCTCTACCAACAACACTCCCTCGGGTGGCGTCATTCTGAGGCCCGGGCTTTACACTGTGACCCCGTGCTTTCCCATGGAGTTTCAGCCGCTCACTGTGGAAAATGGCACAACGTGCCTGTCATTGGCTGCTCCCCTTCCCTCGATCACTTCCCCACTGCCCAATGGCAACTGGTGTTTCCTGTGATTCACAAATCAACTCCTTACACTAAAATCTCCTTCTCAGTGTCGGCTCTGGAGGGACCCAAACAGGGTGGCCATCAGGGATACGGGAGGAGGCACGCAGCCTTACCAGCCTCCACTGCCCTGCCTCCAAAGGGCAGGCATGTGCTGCTGACCATCCCATGGGTTCATCTAAGGTCGCGGAGAGCCAGCGTCCGGAGCAGCGGCTACCTTGGCTGGCCTCGCTGCCCCAGAAGACCTTGCGGTGACTGACTCCTGCTTTGGAAAGCTCCACAAGTCAATATCCTTCTCTTTGCTGCCCACTCTTGCCACTCTGAGAAAAGAACAGTACCTCGTGCTCACTAGAAAATGCGAGGGAATTGATTGGAAGGAAAACGTAATCTTATGCTAGTCCTGTCCATAGCGGTGCACCATTCTATATTTAGAAAAATGTTCCGTGCAGCCCAAGTGGAGGAGGGGAAAACCACAAGATAAAAAGGTACTGGGTTCATGCGAGGAAACAGTAAGAAGCCGAAGCTTCTCCTGCTGTGTAAAGTCGGGGAAGAACGTTAATAGGGAAAGCACAGGCTGGGCGTCAGGATGCCCTCAATGTGCCCGGTATCAGCTACCACCCCAGCCCAAATTTGAGACCCGCTACTGCAAAAAGACGAAAGTGAGTTTGAAGGATGACTAAGGAGGATTCGTTCACGAGTCTGAGGCCTCGGCGGGTGCCCATGGCCCACGCTCCCCATTGCTCTCGAGAACCCAAGCTCTGGGCTTCCCCAGAAGGTTGGCATTCCTCTGATATTTATTGCAACATGTTTCTGCTATTGCCTGTCCCCCACTACAGTTACTGTGTGTGTTGTCCATTGTCAAGGGCCTTGTAAGGTGTGTGAGGGCAGGGGACACAGTCCAGCTGTTTTATAACCTCTACAGTGGCATTTGTCCACCTCTCTCATCTCACAGCAGACATGGACTAATTACTAAAATTCTACAGCACACCAAAAAATAGATCTTTTGCTGATCTGAAGAAAAAAGGTATAATTTTGATTCATTCACTCCAGGTGGCTATTGTTGTGTTGGTTGCTATTGTCTTTTTATGGGACAATCTCGGGGAACGGCGATCAGTGTCCCTGACTAATAGGTGTTGCGTGTTCTAAACGTCCTTGCGGCCACACTGGCTGGAAACCGCTGCTCTGTGGAGGCCGGCTGCCATGGCGCCCACCAAATGGACATTTTTACATGCATCTCTTGCTCAAAGCCTTGGGGGTCACATCTTCCCCTGGCTGGGCTCAACAAGTAGTTGTTTTTTCCCCCAATCCTGTGACACATCAAATTTCTAGACTCTATCTAGTCCCTTTCATTTCTGCTCCCATACAAACCAGTTTTTTGTTTGTTTGTTTGTTTGCCTGAGCTTATCTGTCTTGCTATGCCCTGCTAAGTGTAACTTCATGAGAAAATCTGAGCCATAATCACCCAGCTACGTGGCTCCCAAATTTCTGAACCACAGAAGCTGTGAGATAATACAAACTTGCTGTTTACAGCAGCTGAGTTTGGGGATAGTTTGTACACGGCAATAGATAACTAATACACCACTCATGCCCTGCATCCATTTCCCTTCTCCACCTGCGGATGGGAAGGGAGAAGTTGCTAAGAGTTCAAACTCAGGTCTCACCTACCTGGATTATCAAGATTCGCTTCAAAAGCATCCCCTCTGTGAAGTCTTTCCTAATAAACTCCAGCCAATTCCCATATGTCTATGAAATTTTTTAAATTTTACACCTTTTGAACTCAGTGTCTTACCTAAAAACATATTTCTTGTCTTTAAATTAACTTTATAAAAATATTTTTCTGAATAGAAACAGGATAAATATACCTGTTACAAAGTTTATGACTCTAAAAAGAATTTAAATCACCTGAAATGCAACCTCACTGAAGAAAACACTATTGGTATCTTTAATATCCATTTTTGCATATAGTTTTACATAGATAATTTGCACAGGCAGTTTTTCCTCCTCTTTATCTCATGCACTGACCTTGCCTCTCATTTCCTTGACCTTCTCACTTCCAGTATGGACCCCATGGCCAAGCTCTAGACCAAATCCTTGCTACTCCAAGTAAGCTTCATGGACTGGCTGAGTCAGCAGCACCCAAGAGCTCACTAGAAATGTGGAACATAAGGTTCCATCACGCTCTCACCCCAGGACATTTGCACTCCCCTTACCTGCAAGGCCAATCCTCTGGTCATTAACACAATGCATTCTGGTCTCTACCCCAATGTCACCTGCAGAGAAAAGCATCCCTGACCTCCCTAACTAACATTCCTTTCCTCTCATGTTCTATTGCCACATCCTGCTTTATGTTCTTCACAGCACTTATCACGACTAGACATCATTTTATATGTATTCATTTGTTTATTTCCTTCCACAAATACATACGGAACAGCCAGTATGTGTCAGGCACCGTTCTCAGCTCTGGGGACACAGAGGAGAACCAAATGAGGTCCCTGCCTCTCCACTCTAATACATGCTTGCTAGCCATACACGAATTGCTAATTATCGTTTCATATTTCTTTACTTGTTGATTCCTTTGAGAAGGGGAGAAGAGGCCCAATCCCATCATCAACAGAAAGCTCCATGCCAGGTCCCATGACTTAAACCCACCCTGAACAGTCCCGCTTCTGTTCAGCGGGAATCTTTCAATGAGCGTCTGTGCTGTGCTGAGCTAAGTTTAACTTGGTTGTTTTCAATCCCAGTGAATTGTCCCAACCCAGCTTCCCAGCAGTGGAAATTTCCCTGACTTGGCGCAAGCCTCCAACCACATAGCTGGTCATTGTCTCATTGCTGCATAATTTTTCTGACTTCAAAGGTGTCCTTCCAGTAGCAGCAGCAGCTAAGTTAGGCCCTGGTAAAATTTTCAAGGGGTAAGTTGGTCTTTGGTGCCCTCCCCGCTCTTCCTGCCCTACCGCACTTCTAGATACAGGCCCCGGGAAGGCCTGGCTCCCTCCTAGTTACCACGTATTCCCTCCCGAGGTGGCAGCTTGTACGTCAATGGGAAGTGCTCGGAGACGGCCCGGGGAGGGGAACGCTGGTGGCTTATTCGGTGCCAGGCATCCCTTATCCCCATACGATCATTTCTTTATGTGAGGACAACACACCTAGAAGGACACACTTTGTCCCTTGCTTTACAGAGAAGACACTGAGGCTCTTGGGGATTACATAACACTCCCATGTCGCTCTGGGCAGTCTGGAGTCAAAGCTCTGTCTTTTCCTGAGCCTCAAAAGTTCCAAAGAGCACGTTTCTAATGACAGATTATCAGAGCCGATGATTGGAAGGACTTTTTTTTTAAACAGGTGTGGAGGTGGGAAGGGACTGGTTAGGACGTTGATGAACAGGGAGGACCGGTGCAGCGAGATCCCTCAGTTACTGGCCGGCGGGAATTTAGAAAGGGAACGGCTCTCGGAGGACGTGTCCCCCAACTCCTGCGCTGCTCGGAGGTGAAGCAGTAAGGACACAGTGAGCGAGTGACACTCATTTAACCATCAAGGGTTGCGATAAGAGCACACGATGCAGGAAAGGCTCACCTACATTGTATTTATAGGAACCAATTTTCTCATGCCTTACATGGGATTGGAGAAGAGGTGACCGATTTTCCACCCATTTATAAAACCGCAAAGTCCCCATCTGCAGTCACCAACAGAAGTATAATCACTACGCTTTTATAATTATGAGTAGGGAATTGCCGTGGCTAAGCAGGGTTTCCAAATTTAGTAGTGTGAACATGTCTACATTCCCCTCCAATAACTGTTGGATAAATAAAAACGCAAAGTTTAGCATAGGAAGGAATATGTAACAAAATATTAGGTAGGCTTACCAGGCAGACATATTTTGTTTAGAAGTCTCCACTGATTCTGAAAACTACTAAAGTAAAGAATCACAATATAACGGATCTCAAAGCATAAGCATGTTTCAGGAGCATTTAACGTGGGATGAGCTCTCTCCCACGGCCCGAGAACCATGGGACTCCCCCTTTGCTACAGGGTTGGCAGAGCAGGGGGACAGCAGATCCCCACCCTGTCCTTAGAGTGGCAGGGACAGAGCTGGGGGAGAAGTAGGCCATTCACAAACATTTGAACGCCGTCAAAGAAAACATTTGTGGTGCTCTTACACTGTGCCAAGTGCTCTATCACGAGAAGGTAGGAGACAGCCTGATAGGCCTCAGGAAATTAATCTTACGGGTGTAAATATGCATGTTAATGATAATTAGCACCTGTTTGCGAACGTAGGAGGATAATATTTTGATCTATGAACTGGCATGTTTTCCCTGCTCAGTCATTCTCGTGACCCGCGGACCTTTCCCACACAGCCTTTCTTGGCACGGGGCCTTGGGGGTGGGGTTACCCTACAGAACAAAAGAGGTGCTTTTTTTTTTGCCTGTTGAATTTCAAAACCTGAAATCTTGGCAAAAGCCTATGTCTGGGAGAATGCTAGATCTGGGCATGACCATAGCTTTTTTCCCCACCCTAAGAGAGAACTAAGGGGGAAAGACCTGGCAGGGGCAGGTGAGAGCAAACACAGAAGAATTAGACCCCTGGATGGGTCACTGAGCAGAGGCCTGTGTTCCGTCCCCTTTGCCCTGACCTTGGCTGGCTGAGTTCCCGGAGCGCAAGAGAGATAACAGGAAATTCGGGGTCCCCTCATTCACATGAAGTATCTGTGGCCAGCACCCCATTCCCAAAATCCCGCTGCTGCCTCCCACCCAGTGTTCGTGGAGATGACAGGGAGGTGTATCTAGAGGGGAAGGGCCCGAGGTGGCCTGCTAGCGCCCTCCTAGGCCTGGGGAGTTCAGGCACAGACCCAAATACTTTCCAAGTCCCAAGTGGAATGGCCAAGATTCGGATCTGAGATCATGTGGCCAGGGCCCAGGAGGCCATGGCGGTGACTCATGGGGAACTCGGGAACTGCAGGATGACGCTTGAGCCGGCCCATGCTGGCACAGATGGATGTCCACCCCCAACCTTCCCTCCTTGTCCCCTGCTAATGGACCCTGAACGCCACCCAGATCTAGAAATGCTCCAGGTTCATGATCCCGTGAGACAATTATCCATCCCAGGAAAGAAGCCTCGGGTCCCTCACAAATCCAGGCCCATGAGCACGTCCACGTTTAACTAGCTTCTTCCAGAAATATTCTCGCAGTGTCCAGCTAACCCCTCTCCGCTGCGGGCACAAACGCTATCTTTCTCCCATTTGTAGGAGGTAAAGATGAGGACAACGTATTGTGCACACAGCCCAGGGGGTACCTGAGGAGGGAGAAGAGTAAGGTCTCCAGTGATCCCAGGCTCCTGACCCAGAAAAGATGTCCCTTCTGACCCTGAGCAGAAAAGTGGGGACAAGTCTGTCGTCCAAACCCTCCTGTCCTCCCCAGCCCCTACACTGGCCCACTGACCACCTTGGAGGCTCAGTGCCCTGTCCTCGCAAAGTCCTCTCACTGTCTTCCCACTGCAATCAGAAACGCATTCATTTAAAACGACTCAGTATAGTTTGCGGTTTAACTCGCCCTCCTTCTCTGTTCCCACAGCTAATCAGTTTGTAAATCTACCTCTGTGCTGTCTCTCCATTCCTTCCCATTACCTGGAAATGCTGTTCGCTGACTATTCCTTCTCCCGGGAACAGGGCAGAATTCACTTCCTCTCCTTCCTGAAGTTGCTCATGGCCAGTCATGTGACTTGCTTTGGCCAATAACAAGTGGGCAGGGCTGCCATAAGTCGCTTCTGGAGGAAGCATTTTATTGCAGACACTACAGTACTTTCTTCTTCCTGCCACTGGAACCAACAGCATTCCGGAAGGCGGAGGCTCTGTTGACCTGATGCCCAGAGTAAGGACTCCGAGTCTATGTGGGCAAGAAACAAGCATCCGTTAAGCTGGTTCCCTGATCGTTACAGCATCATAATCTCGCTCATCCTGACTAATGTCTCTGGGCTGCTGTCGGGGCTCAGGCGGTCAGCACTTCTCATCGGAGCTCTGACACGTGCTACTCAAACACCAACCCTCAAAACACCACCAGTCTGCAATGAGGCAAGTACGGAAATTCAGAATAAACATTTAGAAATGCTTATCGTTAACTGTATCTATTGAATCTAGTAATAAAATACTTGGGGTTATGCCCCCCCAAATCTTAGCATTGTGCCTGGTCTATGCTTGTCACTGATATGGATCAAAGCTTTGTGATTAAGAAGTAGAATTACAGTAGGATTTCAAGCACTAGCAAGCAGATTTTGGGGATGTGTAGGGTGCAAGACCCTTCCCCACTCAGGGTGAAACTGTCATTTAAGAGTCCCCGAGTCTGCTCTTTGTGCCAGCACACAATTTAGCACTAACGAACAGAGAAACTTTCCGAGCTCTTTCTCACTCAGCATTAAATTTGCTTTAGGTTTCCCTATACAAGTGCATGGGCATGAATGTATTTTTTTCTTTGTAATAAGACATCATGGGCATATTGTCTGTGAATATCGTTTTCCAGATTACCCGCAGACAGCCTGACATTTTGATACATCTGTTCTAGAGTACGGGAGGGTAATACGATCGATCCCTCATCACATCCCAGCTCCCTCCAGCACTAGGTAGTTATTTTTTTTGCTCTCAGTCCCTTGGACACAGACCAGCACACTTCTGTGCATCACAGAAGGAGGAGGCAGCACGGCCTTCTGAAAAGCACAGTGTGAAAACCGGTCCTGGTCCTCGTTACCCACTCACTGGCTACTACAGGAAGCCATGACTTAATTGCTTGGTACCCTAATTCCTCCATCTATGCAATGAGGATAATACGTGAACAATAACCAGTAAATAACACCAGTGCTGTTGTGAGAATCAAAATAAAGGGTACCAAGGTACTTGGCAGCGGGTAAAGTGCTCCCGGACCAGAATTTAGCAGGTACACATACCACTGCGTCAGAACGCTCTCCAGTTACCTCGAGCCAGACCATAAATCCTTGAGAGGTGTACTGTGTAATATTTCTTCGTGTCCTGTCAAAGTCCAGTCCTTTAGGACAAATAATATACATATGGTTCTTTCAAAACTGTGTAATGTGCCAAAAATTTCTGACCCCTGCACCATGAAGCAAATTGTATAAACTTCACAGAGCACAGGACAGATGGTGTTCACTCACGTTGGCAGTGTGGTTTGGGATTTAGGCCGAGGAGAGCTGAACTGGCCACTGAGTTTCTGGAGGGCAGAGGTCATATCGCATTCATCCTTGACTCCCCAGCATTTACCGGTCATCTAGGTACACAGGAGGTGCCCAATTAATGTCTGAAGAGGAATAAATAAATGAAGTTTCATTAAATATTTCCTAATATTACCTCCATTCGGTACCCTGAAAGTTAAAAAGCCAATCTTCGATTTTGGTTAAATTGGTTTGGAGGGAGGTTTCCAGTATCATCTACACACTTTGAAAGCACACCCACTGCGCAGGCAGTTTTGTGATTTTCCCAACCTCTTTCCTTGTGGAGCACAAGCAGTTCTTACTCAAAGATCTTTAAGAGGCTTAGGCTGTGGGAGGTGGGGTGGTAAGTAAAGGTCTGGAAGAAGGGGAAATCGCACTATTCACTGTGCCGAGGCCACGGCGTTACCCAGCACAGGGACACAGACAAGGTGAAAACACGGCAGATGGAGAAAAGGCTTCTGTGCAGAACTAGAAACTTTGGCAGGAGTGCGGTGCTGTGGCAGCGAAAGGCCTCCCACCGGGGCGGCCATGGAAAAAGTGACCTCAGAGAGGAATTCAGAGCAGAAGCACTCCTAAAGCAAAGAAGAAACCCGAGGCCGTTCAGGCGAAGTCCTTCGGTCCCAGCCGTATTGAAGTAGAGAGCTGTTTCAGTTTAAAAAAAGACACTTTACGCAGATTTGTTGTTTATTATTTTCTATTTATAGCTTAGAATTGCAAAGTGCCGCTGCCCACATGTTTTTCCTGAGAACACATCTTCTAGAGAGGCCCGGGAGGTGAGACTGGATTAACCTGGACTCACTGGACCGCGAGCTGTCTGAGCACGGAGGGCGCACTGACAGGGACTCAAAATAATAATAATAATAATAATAATAATAATAATAATAATAATAATAATAAATAAAACCACCTTTAACAAAAAAAGAAAATATTGTAATGGACATATATAACACTGTATGTTAAAATGCTGGGGATTCTGAATAATATTTCATTTTTAAAATGTATTTTATGACACTTAAAATGATAACCATATGGAAACCACTGGCATAATTATTAAGATTCTTTAAAACCTGAGAAGCTATGATTTCATGTGACATGATACTGATCACAAGAAAACTCTAGCTTGTCAAAATATAACCAGAGACATTGAAATAAAGAACAAACTGACAGTAAGTAGAGGGGGAGGGGAGAGGGGGATAACGGGGAAAGAGGGGAAGGGTGGTCACGGAGCATGGATAAAGGACCCGTGGACAAAGCCAAAGGGTGGAAGGATTGATGGTGGTCAGCGGGGTTGGTGGGTGGCGTGGGGGGAGTGGTGATGGGAAAATGGAGACAACTGTACTTCAACAACAATTAAAAAACAACAACAAAAAAAAACAAACGCAAAGACAGCACTACAGAGAAACAGCCACATGCCCTTCCCGTCCTGCTCCCGTCTGGGGAGGGCCCTCTTCTACGGAGGAGTTTGTAGGTATTACAGCAGCAATTGCTGCCTGGCACCACTGGGGTGCAGCTGCTGGGGTGAGCACTTCAGAGCTGGGGTCTCTCGCTATGTGACCTGTTCTTGAAATTTAATAAATTAGGCTCTTGCAAGGGGAAAAAAAAAAAAGAATGAAAAGCACCATTTCATATGGATATGAACAAAACCACAGTCTAGAAAAAAAAAAAACGCCCACGCCACCTACCCCTGCCCCAAACAAGCTTATTTTTATAGACAGATCTACATTTTGGGAAAGCATGAATAGTCACATATTTAATGACAGTTGAGAGTGTAATTTTAGAGGCATGCCAGAAAGAAAGGGGGTGTGAGCACATAAAACTTATATTTATAATTTTATTTATGCTATTTCCCACAGGTCGAAAATAAACTTTCAAGAGCACTGCTTCTCAAACTGATGAGGATCACAGGGCCTTCTCAAACAGATTGGCTCCCGGTCTGAAAAATTTGTTTGGCAGCGCCCTCTGCTGTCCAAATGGATTTCAGCTCGCCTTGAGGGAAAAAGTCAATCACTGTGTGTATGTGATTCACCAAGTCGACAAACAGCATGCATCCATTCACCAAATATTTATTAAGAGCTCAGTGTACAAGCCAGTTGCTGTGGAAGGTAATGGGATACACAGATGTATAAAAGAAGACATGAATGCAAACGCAATTATAAAATTGCCCGATCACACAAAAAATCGCTTTAGCTAGTTTTTCGCTAAAATGAAACAGATACAGGCAGCTGAGCTGTCTCCCTTCCCAAACTGTTCTGGATCTTTATCCACATTGGCAGGTGTCTGGCTGGCTTTGGACAGAACAGCTCTGGTCCAGCACACAGGGGACATTCTGGAACAGAGCAGACGTCCCAGGACCGACAGTTGGAACAATGTTATGAGAAAGCTTTCAGTCGACCCAGGACGCTTCTGATCTTGGGGTTACCGGACCCATCGCTCATTGAGTTTTCCATTTCTTTCTGAAAGTGCACCACGTTTCCAGCACTGCGATGAAAAGCCTCCGAAGGAATCAAGTGGGAGAAACCCTAAGAATTAACCATACGCTGTTTTTCCTAGACCTGGAGATTGACAACTGGAATTACGGAAATTCACCATTCCGAACCAGTGTGCCTTCAGGCTTTCTGGAGGAGCAGAGGGGACCAAAAGAGCCCCCAGGACCTTCCATCAGGAATAAAAGTGAAATTCAAATATTATCAAAAGTGTCAGGAGCTAGGACAGACCAAGAAGGATGCCTTTATAACATTTTGTAATATTCCTATCTTTGGCCATCTTCCATTCTTGTTATTCTAGAGTGGTAAGCCAGGACTTGACTCTAGACCAGCAGGATATGGCAAAGGTCGGAGGACATGTGAGATTATGCTACGTAACGGTGCGAGGTCCACTGTGCTGAGAAACTCCTCGCCGGCTTGGAGGAAGCAACCACTCGTGCTGGCAAGGCCCACGTGGCAGAGCTGAGGGCGGCCTTCTGCCAGCACCGTCCTAGGGACGGAGGCCCTCAGGTCTGACAGCCAACAGGGAGCGGGAGATGCTGCAGCCTCGGGGGGGACCCAGCTCTGAGATCTGAAAAGGGTGCTGTTCCAAGTTGTAGTGTGTTATAGTATTGTGCAGTAATAGGTAACTAACAGATTTCAAGACACTTTTTAGAAAAACTTTTATTATAAAATGCAAATAAAGGAAAACAAATACTGAAGAAAAACCTGGTCATCCTTTTGCGGCCCTGCCACCCTGTTACATAACCACAGGTAGTGATTCATTCTGCCATCGTTTCATTACACGCCGGGTGTGTTATGTGCAGCCATGAACACACCCATGCACACATGTTCATATCTTCCTTTTTACATATTTCCTCATGTTCACTATATTCTTTACTAATTTTTAATGAATACATAATGCACCATTCACTGTGTGTACATGCCTGTGTTTGTAAACAAAGTTTTATTCGAACACAACCAGCCCCGCCCACTTGTTCACCTGCTGTCTATTGCTACTTCTGTGCTGCACACTGCAGGGCTGGGGGGCTGTGACGGAGACGGTGTGGCTTGCAAAGCCTAAGCTATTTACTCTCCGGAACTTCACAGAGAAAGTTTATTGAGCCTTGCCCTAAATTTTTAAGTTGTTTATAATTTAGGGTTATAATTGTTACTTAGAACATCTTTGCACATATAAGTTTTTATACTTTAGGCAACTCAACTGGAATACATTATAACAAAAGTGGAGTAACTGGGTCTTCTTCATCAAGACGTTTTTAAGGCTGACACTGTCCCCCACTATTTCTCTTGTCTCCTGCGATACAGGGTCATGGTAATAGGAAGGGAAAGGAGGCTCAATACTCTGGGGGAGACACTTCTCTGCCCCTTATTAATCCAGACATGTAGGTTCACCCCCTGGATAAACGTATTTATAGTTTTCACTTAAAGTAAACCAAAGA
>PVJI01013847.1:0-46319 GCA_004026765.1 Micronycteris hirsuta
TTTTTTTTTTTGTCAGATGAGCTTCAGCATTTTAGTAATTAGTTTACGTGTGACATGAGATGAAAAAGGTTGAAAATCGCTGATCTAAGTATAGATAGGACCTGAGCCTGACCTTTGAGGATGGATGTAGACCATCTGAGAAGGCAAAGAAAAGGCCTCCCCTGGCATGGGTCGAAAATGGGGGAGAAATGTAAGCAGATCTGCTGAAAGTTCTTCACACCGTACAGGTATGGAGCAGAGAGGAGGTCAGCCTGGCAGGTGGAGTGAGACATCATGGAAGAAAGAAAAATTAGTGGGGAATAGAAGTGAACACATAGGAGAGGATCCTAATATCAAAAGGAAACACAATCAAGGCTGAAATTAACGATCATTTATGATACATTTTAAAAACAGTAAACCAGGGTTCAAAATTCCAGAGAGATTGGTTTATGGTTTGTGGGCCAAGTCATGTATTTTGATTATGCAGTCCCTTTAATACTTAGGACCCTTCACATAGCATACTCTCAAATTTGCTGATTCAACACAATAATAAGTTACGGTAAGCCTACTCCAAAAAAAAGTCTGTGAGAGCCAATGTAAATACAGCGGTCATAAAACAGGTGCTGGCACTCAAGGAAAGTGTACCTAATGATAGCTAACATCGTTGATATAAAAAATCCACAAACCAGTGTGGCTACGCATGACCGTCAGCGTGGCTCAATTTAAAAAAAAAAGAAGTGCACCCCTTTCTAATGTGTCCAAGAGATGTTATTTTCAGGAACCGTTTAACATACATGAAGCAAGCAAAGAAAAGAATGAGTTTAAACTCAGATAGAGGGCAATGTTAGAATGTCAGCACTTGATAAATGCTCTTTCTCTTTATCTTCCTCTCTTTCCCTCCTTTCCCACCAGGAGTGAAAGAGGGTTACTCTCTCTAGACCAGGAGTTGGCAAGCTATGGCCCCAAAACAAAACAAGCTACGCTGCCTGTTTTTGTAGGGCCCACGAGCTAAGAATAGCTTTTATATTTTAAAAAGTAAAAAAAAAGGGGGGGGGGAGAAAAGAGTGTTCCACATTCCATGAGAGTGATGTGAGATTCAAATATCAGCGTCCATCTACACAGGTTCTCCTTTGAACACAACCGCTCATTCACTTCCTTGTTGTCGGCGGCTGTGCTCAGAGCCGAGCAGTTACGGGGGAGAGCACGCAGCTCGCACAGCCCGCAGTGTTACTCTCTGACCCATTAAGAAGAAGCCTGCTGGCCCCTGGAATCGAGTAACTCAACAGCTCGTCGCCAGAAGTGAAAACGCAGATCACATGCGCATGCCTCGAGAACCAGGAAATGCTCCTTGTAGCCTTTAATCAGCTTCTCAGAAGGAACGGTAATCTGCACCTCATTTTTGTAATTTCCCACCTCAGTCACTTTCATCCCATCCTTCTTGTCCCTCAGTCACTGGCTCCTTGCTTAAGCTGTATTTATGCCGATTGTTCTTACTAACCCCTCAATGTTTCCGTTGTGTCCAGGTTTCCCATCTAGTTAAAGTCTCCTGGCCTCTGGAATCCCATCTGCTCTTCTACCAGATGAAAGCAATTGCCCCTCTGCATTTAGGGACTGCAGCCAGATAATCTAGTCCGGATTCAGAATGAACACTATCCTGTTGTTATCAGTTGTTTGAGTGTCTGCTCAATTAAGGTGAGCACTATAGGGACGGAGCCTCTGTTTAGCTTTTTGTCCTGTCTCTCCTACCAATGCCCATCACAACCCCTTAGTAGATGATCACTGTGTGTTTGTTGATTGACTAATTGGCTGACTGATTGAGCCGCTGAGTCAACGAGGTAGAAGTCTGGGGCAGCTCAGAAAGGCCTTCCTCTGAGCACCGTGCCTCAGGCAGAGTTTGTTTTCCTTTCACTCTTTCTCCTTGAGTTCCTCTGGGTTCATTGGTTTTGAATAGCATTTGAGAAGGAGAGAAGATGGTGCAAGTGAACCAAAGCAACTTGCCTCCATCTGCCTTCAATTCCCAGGCTGGGAAAACATTTCCAGAAGGCCTGGTGCATGAGAACCTGACGCGGTGACAGAACGTTCTGTCTCCCTCTTGTTCCGTGCGCAACGCGCCGAGTTTCTGCAAGCTCGTAAATCCTGGAGGCCTTTTCCAGCCACGGCAGCCCCCATTCTGGGAAGCAGACAGTCGCTTTGAAACCTTCATCAAAAGAGAACATTGTGTTTCTGCACATCCAGCCCCACTGCGGGCTGATTTCTCCCAGTGCAGATAGGCTGAGCCCGCCAGCGAGGTGAGACATGCTTTCTGCTTCCTACGCTTTTGCCTTTTGGAAAAGTGCAGGAAAGTACAATTGCCCAACACTGCTCAGTGATATGTTTGCATGAGGGGAGGTACTATTATTATAAATTTATTAAGTTAAATTTTCTGAGAGGTGACCCAGAAAAGTATTTGCTAATGCAAAGTGATGGTTGCAGAGGGCAAGCAGTTAAAACCGGGACCTAGGCAAGCCCCTCTTTTGTTGGAGGTATCTCCCCTACCTGCTGAGGGGAAGAGAGTCTGGTGCCCAGCCTGGAGGTGCAGGGAGGGGAGGAGAGAGAGAAGTGAAAAATCGTCCAGGTTTCACATACATGTAAACCATGGTTTGGCCCATCACCCCTTGATGCGCTCCCTCCCCTCACCACCACCACCACTGCCAGGCAGCTCTTGTGTCTTGATGCCACCTTCTCTTCTGCTTCTTTTCCCATCAAGATTTGTAGCGTTCCCAGCCACATCTGGAGTATTGAGTGTTTGGCAAAACATTAAAAAAGACATGTAGCAGACAGAGTATTGCATACTGGCGCGTGAAGGCAGAGCACTGGATGTGAGAACTTGGGCAAGCAATACCTTCACTTCCCTCTTCTGTAAAATGAGAGACTGTGATATGTACCTGCCAGGGTTACCCTGAGAATGACATGAGACAGTAGCTGTGAAAGCACTTTATGAACCGCTATTTGAGTGGAAAACACTATTCGTATGCCAGGCCATACTATGTGAACTGCTACTGTTACCCCCACCACTATGACAACGATACGTCCTGCTAATACCACCAGTAATACCAGTCAAAGGGCTGAAGGACCAGGGGAGGAATCTGGAAACCACATCATACCTGAGAGGGAAGTTTAAATCAACCAGCTGGAGTCGGCCCAGCAGAAATCTCAGTGGGAAAATAATCTTCTTCAAGGATCTGAAGGTTTGCCATGTGGAAAAGGAGGTAGGCTTGTTCTGAGTCCCTCCAGTGAAAAAGCCCACAGAGCAGAATTATGAAGAGAAATCTTTTATTATGGGACAAGAACTTGTTCTTAATATAATCATCAAACAATGCAAAATATCATCTGCGAGCACAGTGAAGACATTGTCTGGGGAAATGTTGAAGCAGGAAGAGTAGAGCATCTATGCAGACTCTAGCCACTCACCTATTACTTACTGATGCCACAGTGTCGTTTGCTGGCCCGCTGAATGGCAGGCTGTGCTTCAGGTGTGGGGACAACCACGGTGAAAAAGACCAACTTCTGCTCTCTTGGGCCTTCCATTAGGTCAGAGCATTGTGTGCGGGGTGGATGCTATGCCACGCCATTCTTTTCCTGTCACCTCTCTCATTCTGACTCTTTAGGGATACTGTGATTTCACAGGTGTCCATTGAAGTGGGGAGAAGGGGACAACTTGTTTCTGCCCTGCATGGAGAGTCTCCCACCAGCCTGGCAGGGAAAGGCCTTGGCAGTTGAAAGGGCCATAGAAGGAGCCTCCAATTCCCTTGCAATCCGTTTCCATAAGTGAGTGACCCTTCTTGTCTGAGTGGCCTGCTTTCCCCCATGAAGTTTCAGGCAGCGGCTATCCTGGCAGCTGGACATTCTTCCAAGAAGAGTCCCTGGAGGATGATGGGCCCCAAGCCACCTAGACGTCTTGGAAGCTTCTGCAAGGTGAACAGCAAGGCCCTTGCACTCAGACAAGTGATCTTCTCCTGCCTAAAATACATCTCCTCTCTCCCTGAAGGTAGCCTGCAATTCCCCCCAGGCAGCCTTTCTTAAAATGCAAATACTCCTGGCAGGAGTAGCAATACTGCCTGTGTTCAAGCAGCCAGCAATTCCTGAAGATTTCACCCTCCAAAGATCTCACCTGAACACCTGGCCCTCCCTCGGAATCACCACGGCCACTCCACAGATTGCCTAAACACGCACAGTGCCTCCTGGCCTCCTTTCAGCAACTGGAACAGGTCCAGGAGAGAAGCAAACGTCTAGCATTTGCGGATCATTTCTTCAAGTGCATGCAGCTCAGTTCCGAAAGGGAACCCTGAGCCAGAAAGCCACAGATGGGTGGGGTGTTGTTTTGAGATATCCAAGGGGTATGGAGTTTGCTATTTTACAGAAGAGTTAAATATAATAATAATTGAGGGAGGCAGTTGGATCAAAAGAAATTATTTGCTAGGCAATTTCAAAACCAGAAAATGCTTAAAATGCAAACCACAAGATGAAGACAACCTCAAAGGTTAATGAAAACCTGCAACAGTAGACAAAGGAAATGAAGAATTGCAACAGAATCTTCCTTCCAGATCCATTGAGCAGCCATGCCAACATCTTTTCCAGCAGTGAACACTATCCAGCTCCATCTATCCTGCCTCAAAACCACTGAACTAGGACAAAATGCTAAGCTATAATGCCTCAGTGCCTTCTTCACTAGACCAAGAATAAAGACTCGTCTCTGCAAACACTGTTGAGACAGCCTGGCTTGTGCAGCTATGCCTGGTAGGTGTCTCCCAAGTACTTGGTGTATACATTAGAGTCCCTGGGTCTAGCCAGTTAAAAATGTCAGGCATTTACTAAGAACCAGGGAGAACAGGGGTAGAACAACTGTGTGGAGGGTTTAGGGCAGAGCCCAAAATACTGGTCCAAGGAAGGCGCTTAGACAAAGTCAAGAAGTCAAAATTCATAGGCGTGACAATAAAATTCTAAAAGTTGTGACCCGGAGGATTCAAAAAGTCAGACTGAATTCAGTTCTGGATTGAGAGGAGATAATGCCGTGCTGTAGTGAGCACAAGTTCAAGATTCGGGAATTTGGAAATGTGCCCAAGTCTGAAAAACAAGAGGGCATTCTTCCCGAGAACGGCATGGAGACAGGTGAGCATGGGCCTGGCGAATGTGCAGGAGGGAGTTGCCCTGCGTGGTTAGGATAGCACCTGGTCCTGCTTCGGCGGCCAGGGTGCATTCTTAAAACGGCACCACACTCCCTGTACTGCAAGCTGGCAACAAATGCCTGTGACTTCCTGCCAAAGCCTTTTCCAATGCCGTTCGAGAAGCCACTGAACTACATGCATTCCTGGAGCTGAGGAAGGAATTGGATCCCACAACACAGAGTAGTCAACGTGTGGACAGGAGAGGCCACTGGACAGCTGTCGGGGGCCTGGCTCGAGGCCCAGCTCCATAGTCAACTCCTGCACGGCCTTGGTTTCCTCACCAAGAAGATGGGGATGAAAAGCCTTCAGACTTGCTCCAGGGTTATTGCGGAACCCAGAGAAGACCCTGCAGTACAAGCGCTTTGTGAACTTTAAAGCATCACTTGGACACCATGACTTACTCTCCTGATTTGACAGCAGGACATCTAAGTTTCAAACTAAATATTACTTAGGGTATCAGCCAGTGCCACTCTAAAACGGTATACTTTTTTCTAAGAAAGGACTAAATTTTGTTGTTTTGGGCCTATTTTGTTTTCTTTTTCTCCTCAAAATCTTTAACTTTCTCTTGGGAAACTGATGTTCAGCCCAGTGTACCCACGTTTTTCTTCACCTGGCACCAGGCTTGAGATATTTTGATGTTGGACCCTCGGGTTAGCACCTCCAGCACAGGCTACATTTCCCTCTTGTCTTGCAAGATGCTGGGCATCAGGAAATTTTGGAGTTGTCATAGAGTATCACCCAGCCACCCTGGACTCTGTTTTCTCTAAGAGATGAGCTTAGTTGACTGTGAAGGCAAGTGGAGAATAATTCTGCAGAAATCCCAGGGAATTAACACAATCAGGTGCCACGATGTGGCAATCTTATGTGCTTTGGGCAAATTGAAACATCACCTCTGTCTGCTCCTTTTTTTTTTTTTTTCCCTGACAGAATATAGAAGGACTGCTGAGCTAGGAAAAATGTTTGCAAAGTTTGGCCTATGGTCTTTCACATACCCAGATGCATAAGCATCTCCCAGCAAAAACCTCTTCCGGTGGGGCAAACTCAGCTGCAAGTGTGATTGTAGATTCACCCTTCTATGCCTTTTATCTCTTCTACCTCTTTAACCAGTGTTCTCTCTCCTTATGGGGCCTCAACATTTGTTTTTTCTTTAAAGTCTATTATCATTAATTGAGCCTTGGGGTGATATATAATGCAGTGAGCCCAGACAATGAATGAAGAGACGTAAGTTCCATCCCAGGTCTTCCACTGTGCATTGGAATGGTATCTCAGCTGCCCCTGAGGACCAGCTTCCTCCCGTGCCAACAGAGTGAGGGGTAGTCATACCAAAGCCTCCCTCCCCGCCTTAGGCACTGGAGGGTAAAGGGAAACTTACAAAGGCATTTTGACAAATAGAAAGTTACAGCACTTTAGACGGGTTTTCGTTATTACTATTATTGGTAGCAGCATTTGTATTTGTATTGGCGGCAGCAGCCGTAGTAGCATTTCTAGAACCCTAGAGTCTTGGTGACAGAAAGGACCAATGGCTTACCAAGTACAATAATTCTGTATTACTTGTTAACTTCATTATCATAATTACTATTATATATGCTTCTTCCATCCTCTTTTCCCTAGGGCATTCACCAAAGCATGACTAATGTCTTTCTGTTCTTGTCCATATCTCTCCCATCTTAACCTGCTCTTAAGAAATGATCAGCCCATGAACCCAATGGTAGATGTAGTAAAATAAGGATTGTAAACCTAGAGAACCAAAAAAGTAAAAAGGAAGGAAAGAGAGGCCAAGAAACAGAAGGAGAGCATTCTCTCAGAGTTAGAAATTCACTGGTGGTGGGGAGGTGGGGGAAGAAGAAAGAAAGACTATGTTTATTGTCTCATTAGGGCCTTCACTCCTTCACTTCTCTAGACCAGGAGCAGTTTGGCCAGTGGTCAAGTTCATGGCTGGCTTAGACTTCCTCACTATAGGATAAGACAGCTCTTATAAAAGTCTCAACAGGATTTGTGCAAAGGTGATTCTGCAATTCAGGGTAAATCTCTGGGTTATTTTACACAATTAATTACTTCCTCCACATTTGCTTTAAGATGCTATTTTCAGAGCCGAATGAGCCACAGGAAGCACTAAGGCTCCCTGGGCTGAATGGATGGACTGTGTCCTGGTGATCAAAATTCATTTCTGAGTTATTTCCTGACATGGTATTTTGACACCTGGGTCATATGTTAGCTTTATGGGGCTCCTCTGTGACATGCGGCAGCAAGGCAGATATGCAATAGGACATTAATCACAAGGAGGTAACATGGAAGTCAAACTGGATTAAGTAAGAGGAAACATTTAAGTCAGATTTTACTCAAATATCAAATGCAAAAAAAAATAGCTTATTTTTTAGTTCAGAAGGTCTTCTGTGGCGTCATTATTTCAGACCCCGTTGTCTACAGAGCTTTGGCAAAGCTCAGTTGAGAATCCGAATGTTATATCTGAGGGCTAGAGAAAATCTTAGTAAGGGATAATTTTTTCAGACATCTGCCACTGGATAAACATTATTACCCCCAATTTCCTGATGAGACAACTAAGGTACAGAAATCCGAGGGAGTTAGGTACAGTCACGCAGCTGGTAGCTGGTGGCCAACGGGCTCAACCCAGGCCTTCATTCCAAGCAACGGGCTGCCTCTAGCTTCCATCCAGGATCATCCAGGGCTACTGTTGCAGGGAATGATGGAATGCTCTTTTCCCCAGGCTTCGGAAAGATCTAGAGGTCAGTCACCCTAGGCTTTTGTATTATAACTGTCAGTGTTTTCTCTTTACACCTTGAGCTGGCCCCATGAGTTGGCAGAATAGGCTTCTCAGCCCTTCAAGACCCCCAACACTGGAAATACCTTTAGCCAGGGTCAACCTCTCTCTTTCTTCATTAAGTAAGAAGACCAAGAAAGCAAATCTGTGTGTGCCAGCATGCTACCCGGAGGAAGAGAACAGGTTTTTGTATCTAGGAATACCCAGGACCAGCTGGCTATGTCCCCTATTAGCTGCGTGCCCTCGGGCAACTATTTATAGTATGTCTAGTTTGCTTCTTTGTTAAACATTAGTACAGCATCTATCCTATGGAGATAGTGACTGATTAAATGAGACAATAAGGTCCAGGCCCATAGAATAGATCCAAGGATTTCATTCTCCCCAGATAGAGAAATACAGCAATCCTTGGCCTCCTCCCCCAGGTCAACTCAAAAAACTGTAGAAGCAAGAAGATAATATGGTTTCCAGAAACTAGTAACAACTAGAAGGAAGGAATCCTTGGGAGACTGGTGAATTGGGAGGTGCATGGCTACCTGGAGGTAAAATTGAAGGCAGGGAGAATTACAATTCACTCTTGCCCCTCCCAGCATTAACATAACTTTGGGACAACCCTTGCCTGCCCCTTCGTGCCATAAATCTTTGATAAGAGCCCAGAGCTCCAGAGCAGGTCAAAAGCCTTGCTGGGTGAGAAACTGGAAAACAGGTGCAAGGGGCTGGTTGTCCACGGGCATTCATGCCTACCTTCACCATCTTCCCTGCAGGCTGTTAGCCGGTGTGTTAGTTTTCTATTTCTGCCATAACAAATTGCCACAAACTTAGCCCTCATTTCTGTACATTAGAGCCTGGGTACAGCAAGACTCATTCAGGTCCTCTGTTTAGTTTCACTAGACTAAAATTAAAATGTCAGCAAGTCTGTGTTCCTTTCGGAGGCCCTGGCCAAGTTCAGTTCCTTGCAGCTTTGGCACTGAGGTCTCTGTTTCCTTGCTGGCCGTCATCCTGAGGCTGGTCTTTGCTATTAGAGCCTGTCTGCATTTCTTCTCATGCTTTCCTATGGCCCCTTCCAGGGATAATGGGTTGAGCCCCGCTCCTGTTTCAGAAGTCTCCAACTGCTTTTCCTGCCACATCATCCTCGTTTCACCCAGAGAAAGTTCTCTGCTTTTAAAGGCTCATGTGATTAGATTGTGCTCACCTGGATAATCCAGGATTGTCTCCCTAGCCGAAGGTCTGTAACCTTAATTACATCTGCAAAGTCCTCTTTGCCATGTAACATGACGTATTTATATGCTCAGGGATTAGGGCATGGACATCTTTGGGGAGATCATTCTGCCTACCACACTTGACATGTGTATAGAGATGTGTAGGCATATTTTTTCAACATGAGGAGCTGTTCCATCACCTGCTCTTAGCTAATCCCTTCACTTCTGTGTGATCTGGATTCTCCCTTCCAGCTTAATGGTATTTCATCTTTTGCATGTATGTTTATTTTTTTAAAGATTTTATTTATTTACTTTTAGAGAGAGGGGAAGGGAGGGACAAAGCAAGGGAAAAAAACATCAATGTATGGTTGCCTCTTATGAGCCCCCTTCTGAGGACCTGGCCCACAACCCAGGCATGTGCCCTGACTGGGAATCGAACCAGTGACCTTTCTGTTCACAGGCCTGAGCTCAATCCACTGAACCACACCAGCCAGGCTGCTTGTATGTTTAGATGGTTTTCCCACAGCTCATGGCCCAAAGCATGTATTTCCTAGCTTTCCCAAGCTTTAAAACCCTGTCTCAATCCTTGGCTCCTGTACTTTTTTCCCATAGTCTCTAAATCTCATTCTTTACTCATCTCTACCATTGCTCGTCTGTTCACTTCTCAATCACCATGACAAGGCTGTTGGTCTGCGACAAACAGCCCAAGGGAGTTTCTCCAGCAAAGGGCATCAATGATTGCCTTCCTTCTGGTGGAAGTCAGATGAATGCAAACTCATGATTATCTCATGTAATGTCTTTTTAAAAAATGTTTGATGTAATCCATGACACCTTCTTCTTCCAAAGTTCTCATCTCCTGGTTTCCATGTCTTCTCTGTTTCCAGATTTCTCCCATTCCTCGATCATCCACTCAAAGCTTTAAATGCTAGAGTTCTTTCCAACGCCACCTTCTCTCTTCACCTCCCATTCTCTCCTTGGGCAATCTAAGCTAGTTTTGAAACCTCAACCGCCATCCATATATTTCACCTTCACTATAAACCCAGGCTTCTAAATTGAATTTCAGATACTTTTATCAAACCACCTGCTAGTTATTTCCACTTGAATTTGTACCTTTCCCCCCAAATCTTCTCCTCCTTTAGTTATCTACTTATCCATTTTTGTAAAAAGAGAGATGTTACCCTTGATTTATCTTTCTTTAACTCTTGACATGAAATCGGGGACCAAGTTCTACCCAATAGATTCTACTACTTTCTTTGGCTTCTGTCACACCCTTCTTTCCCATTGCTCTGCCTTTATACCAGCTCCTTTTTACTGAGTCTCTTTGCCTGTGAGCCATGGTGTTAAACTCCTTTTGAAAATTATTTTACTTTATCTTTACAGTCATCTTGGGAGGTACACAGCGTTGTTTTTATTGTACAGCTGAGGAAACTTAGTCATGGCTTGGCTAAATGACTTAACACGTGTCACATCGTTTCTAAGTAGCGTTCAGGTCCACCTACTTCCTAAATCTACTCTCTTTCAAGTGCGCTACTGCAATGGATTCTGTGGGCTCTTAGCACGCTCCCACGGACCCCTGAAAAGTTTTTCCAACTGTCTCCCAACAACCCCTTCCGTCCTTTGTGAATCCCTCCTCCACACCTGCAATCAAAGAGTACCTGTAAAACAAAACTTCAGTCACGTCACTTCCTGTCTTAAAACCTGTCATTTGGTTGCCTTTGCCAAGTTCAGATGATGCTCACCTCTTAAGTAGTCACCTTTGTCATCCGCTTTTGTCTCCAGCTTATTTTCTGGATTGAACTCATCTGCTCCACATATCAAGCTTCTAGCAATTCCCAGACTTGCTCTCCTACTTTGTGCTGCACCCTCCTCTTGGGGTGTCCTGTCCTCCGTTGTAGTCTGGGGAACCTCTCGCCACCATTCAGTGTGAGCCAGGTCAGCTTTCTCATTGGAACCTTCAACCTCCTAGAAAGAAAACTTTCTAGGCTTCCCCGCCCTGGAAAAAAAACTCATTACATGCTTTGTGTGTGTGCGTGTGTGCTTCCACCATGCCCTATACGTATTTCTTTGGTTGAACTCAACACTGCTGTACTTATTTGCTTATTTGTATGTCTCCCCTCATCTCCTGGAACTATAAGGTCCAAGGATCAAAGAACACATATTACTTGTGTTTACATTCCTAATACAGTGCCTTTCACATGTGAGGATTCAATGATTGTTAAATGCTTGGATTCCTGAAAGATAGAGACTTGAAGTCCAGACTAAACAGTCTGGATTGTATTCCCTAGACAAAAAGGAAAAAGAAAATAGACATGGAACTTTTGGGGGCATTTGTTTGCTTGTTTCTGAGCGTGAGAGTGCCGTGCCCGAGGCAGATGTAACTAGCAGCAGTGTGTGAGATGACCGAGATGGAGAGAGCTGGGCACAGAGGAACCTTTTCCAGGCCAGGTCTGCAGGCCAGGTAAGAGATGGAGATGAGGCAGAAGAGGCCACTGAGGGTGACCTCTGAGACAATGGCATTCAACAAATGAAAAAGGAAAGCATCATAATGATTGTGCAATAATCCACTCTTTTGATGTGACATATCCACAGGCAGGGGGCATGGGAAAACAAAGGAGCGTGTCGAGAGTGATTTCACAATGCCTTTGGATTCTGGAAATGGTGGGTGGATGAGGGGAGAGTATATCATGTCTTTTATACAAGTCATAGATATTCCTGCCACTGACTAAAACTAAAGGCAGCAACCTGAGTATTTATTTAGATCTTATGGTCCATTTATTGTCTCATATTCTCCCAGTCAAAGATAATTATTTTTTAATTAATCATATGTAAACAGTCTATAGCCTTTACAAAACTAGCTACTTAAAAGAACATTTATCATAACAATTGGTCCCATATACCTAACTGCACATCACCCACTTTTTGGCCGGTCTTGGTCTAATTGGCTTCTGATCATGTTTGTGTTTCTGATGGTCTGGGGAGAAGACAGAACTTGGAGAAGGCCAGAAAATGAATAACATGTGGAATGATCCATTATCCTTGTTATTTCCTTTTCAGAAAAAAAGTGCATGAGGATCGAAAGAAAAGAAACCCTTGTGAGTTGAGACATTGGCAATTTGTCTTAGAACTGGTCAGAAAGTGATTTTGTTTCATCTTCAAGAAAGGTTCCATCAGGAATTTCCCTAACAGAGCACAGAGGGATTTTAGAGCAGTGAAAATACTCTGATACTATGATGATGGATACGAGTTATTATACATTTGTCCAAACGCCTAGAATGACCAAGAGTGAACCCTGATGTAACCTACGACTTTGGGTGATTATTATGTATCAATATAGGTTTATGAATTGTAACAAATCACTCTGGTGGGGATACTGATAATGGGGAGACTGTGCATGCGTGGGAGTATAGGGGGGATCTCTGTACTTTCCTCTTAATTGTGCTGTAAATTTTAAACTGATCTAAAAAATAAAATCATAAAAAATGTTTGCCAGAGAAGAATGGCCACCACCCTACTCAATCTTGTAGGGGTGGTATTTACAAATGACCCCAAATTGCATAACTGGGCCAGTGCCCTTCTTGGTATGGATTGTGTCATCCTGGAAAGAATACAATGAGTGTTTTTATCTTCCTGGATTCCCAAGTTAAGATGCAATAATAGTGTTTTGGCATTGAATCAAGGAACATCTAATCATTTTGTCTAGTGCTTCCTCAGTCTATTTAGAAAGTGCAGATCAGCTTTCTCTTCCTCCTGTGGACAATGGTTGATTGACATGCAATGTAAAAGATACATGTTTTTCTAACATCAGGATATAGAGAGTCTAATCACCTGGGAGCAGTTAGTTCTTGCCTGGAAAAACCAAGAGTACTTTATCTTAGCGAATGTAAGTGGACCCCTATATGACAAATGTCAGGTCTAAACAACAGAAGCTTCGTCCTTCATACAGCTTCTTTTCGAGAGCAAGAATGCGCTCTTTATCCCTGTTCCCATTTTGCAGATGAGGAAATTGAGGCACTGGGAAGAGAAGCAGCTTCGCTGAAGTTTATGCAGAGAGTGTGTGCAATGCTTAATACAAGTAAATCAACTGAGATTGAACTGAATTCTGAGTTCAAAGGTGAACTGAGATTCTTAGTAGTGTTAGGTGTAGTGCCTTAGACAGGGTGATCCCTCCCACCCACCGTGTAACCTTCACCAGGCCTCCTCTACTGCCAGCAAGTCCATGTGGAGCAACTGGCCTGGACTGAGCCGTTGGGCCAGGGTTCATGGCCAACCCCATTGTCCCTAGTGGAACCTTTTGTGTGTCTCCTTCAAAGGAAGACTAGAGGGAAATCCACTCTGCCTCCTTGACTCATTTCTATGTATTTCCCTCCACATATCTAAACTGTAGATTATTCTGAGGAGAGGAAATATGTCTTATTCAAGTTTATTTTCCTGACCCCTTTGTACAAAGCAATCATAATAAACACACATTAAATATAAAGAATTAGAAAGTTTGATAATTCTTTCAGAAAACTAAATTGTAACAATTGTACAAACAAAACTTTGTAAACCAACCAGTCTAATTGTCTTCTCACTTAGACATGAGGAAACCAGAGTGCACTGGAGCGAACTGATCCAGTATCAAGTTGGAGAAATTACAGGACCCTAGAAATTTGGCTAATTTGGAATGTTTTGCTCCTGTATGTCTCCTTCCACTTCTTCTCTTCCTTCTTCTTCTCCCTCTCAATGGCCATATGTCTTATGTTGTGTTAAGGGCTCTATCTATCTACCTATATTTGAAGGATTAGCAAAAGTATTTTATTTTTTAAATTTAAAAATTGTTTCATTTTCATTTGATGTTAAATATTATTTTATATTAGTTTTAGGTCTATAACATAATGGTTAGACATTTACATGATTTACAGAGGTCTCCTCAATAAGTCTAGTGCCCACCTGGCACTACATAAGTACTACAATGTTATTGACTACATTCCCTATGCCATACTGTATATCCCCATGATTATTTTGTGATTACCAATATACACTTTTTAATTCCTTCACAGTTTCACCTCGTGCCCAAGCCTACTCTCATCTGGCATCCATCAGCTTGTTCTCTGTATCTATGAATCTGTTTCTGTTTTGTTTGTTTATTTTGTTCTTCAGATTCCACTTTTAATTGAAATCATATGGTATTTGTTATTCTTGGTCTGACTTGTTTCACTTAGCGTAATACCCTCTAGGTCCAGCCATGTTGTTGCGAATGGTAAGATTTTACTCTTTTTTTATGGCTGGATAATATTCCATTGTAGATATGCCCCACTCCTTCTTTATCCAGTTGTCTAGTGATGGGCACTTGGGTTGCTTCCATAGCTTGGCTATTGTAGATAACTGCAATAAATAAAAGGGTGCATATATCTTTTTGAATTAGGGTTTTGAGTTTATTCAGATAAATACCCAGAATTGTAATTGCTGAGTCGTAAGGAAATTCTATTTTTTAATTTTTGTAGTAACCTCCATACTAAAGGAGTCTATTTTATTTATTTATTTGCATGGATCTGTTAAATTTTTCCAATGCCATTTATCGAAGAGACTGTCTTTACTTCATTGTATATCCTTGCCTCCTTTGTCATAGAGTAATAGACCATATAGGTATATAGGTTTATTTCTGGACTCTCTATTCCGTTCCATTGATCTATGTGTCTGCCTTTATGTCAGTACCATGCTGTTTTGATTGCTATAACCTTGTAGTATAGTTTAATATCAGGTAGCATGATACCGCCAACTTTGTTCTTCTTTCTTGAGATTCATCTGGCTATTTGGGATCTTTTGTGGTTCCATATAAATTTTAGGATTATTTGTTCTAGTTCTGTGAAAAACAACATTGTTATTTCGGTGAGGATTGCACTAAATTTGTAGATTGCTTTGGACAGTACGGACATTTTAATGATGTTAATTCTTTCTATCCATGAGCAAGGTATATGCTTCCATTTATTTCATCTTCCTAAATTTCTTTCTTTACCGTCTTATAATTTTCTGAGTAAAAGTTTTTACCTCCTCAGTTAAATTTATTCCTATGCGTTTTATTTTGATCAATTGTAAATGGGATTATTTTCTTAATATCTCTTTCAGATAGTTTGTTATTGATGTACAAAAATGGAACCTATTTCTGAATATTAATTTCATATCCTGCTACTTTACTGAATTAATTTATCAGATCTAATAATTTTTTATGGAATCTTACAGGTTCTCTATACAGCATATGGCATCTGCAAATAATGACAGTTTTACTCCTTCCTTTCCAATCCTTTCATTTCTTCTTCTAGACTGCTGTGGGTGTGAGTGCCAGCACCATGTTAAAAAGAGTAGTGAAAGTTGACATCCTTGTTTTGTGCCTGATATTAAGGGAAATTCTTTTAGCTTTTTCCCATTGAGTATGACATTAGCTGTGGGTTTCTTATATATGGCCCTTATTAGCTGAGACATGTTCCCTCTATTCCCATTTTGCTGAAAGTAGATTGCTTACCTACATTTCTTTTTTTTTTTTTTTGGAGTTTTTTCCATTCTTTCACTTGGGGCATGTTTCTTTGTATCCTCATTTTGGCTGCTTCTCTGGATGTGTTTCTGTGTATGAGGTAGATATGCTACATCTCCTAGCCTTGCCAGGGTGCAGCCTTTATGCAGTAGGTGACCTGTGAAGCCCAGGGGCACAGTCCCCCTGGTCACCTGAACTGGGTGCTCTGGGAATATCCTTTGTGTGTGTCATATGTGCCCTCCTGCTGTAGTTCAGGCTTGATTGCTGGTCACACGTCAGTGGGTGGGACTGACCTCAGGCTGACTGGCTGTGAGGATTGGCCATGACCACAGCCTACATACCGGCTGCATGGAAATGGCTGATCCCCTGGGTCTGGGTTCACCCCAGCTGGCTCTGTTGCCTGCTGAGACCATTCTTGGGGTGTACCACTTGGGCATCTGATCAGATAGTGTTCTGTTGTGGTATGAAGTTTGGTTGGTTCTAGGGCATCTTGGAAGGGGCTTGTCACTGACCCAGGGCTACCTGGTAGGAGCTATCAGGCAATTCTCCAGTGGTAGCTGCCTGTGTTGAAGCAGGAGGCATGCGAGAGAGGCCATGCTGTGAACCAAGGTTGGCTGCCCCCCAGTACCGGGCCTGGGGCAGCTCAGCAAAATGCACAGGGCACCCCGAGGCCCGCCGCTGCCTGCTGGCTAGCCATAGTGCTCAGCCGTATAAAGAGCCAGGGGAATAAGATGGGATCTCCTGGGTCATTAGGGTGGGGTGAGTGGTGTTCACCAGTTTAATGCAGATTTAGATTTGGTGCCAATGCTGAACCTGGGTCCATTTAGCGCAAGGCACAGGGCGGAGGAGTCCAGCAGCTGCCTGACTGGGGCCTTTGGAAACTTGAGAGTTTTTTAAGAAAGACTGCTGGGTGGGCCAATGCCGGGTGAAAGCTGCTGAAATAGCCTCTGGGGGCGCACGACTTGTGTGGGGCAGGGTCTCAGGTAGTCATCAGGGTGGAGGAGTTTGCCAGGCTAAAGAGATTCAGATTTGGCCTGGGGGAGGGGCGGGTGGGGAACTCAACACAGGGACAATTACACGTGTCCCTCCGGTCCTTGCTCTGAAGCTGCACAACTCTGTTCTTCCGTGTCTGTCTCTGGCACCTCTGAGCCACTGTCTCTCTGCAGGAGTGCATGGTAAGTGCCCCTGAGTAAGTCTGTGCACAGGCCCCTTTAAGAGGGCACCTGGGTTTCTGGCAGCCTCCCCTTTTACCCTGATGAACAAAATCCCTGCTAATTTTCATAGTCAGATGTGGTGAAAGTTCCTCCTCCTGGCACTGGTGCTCTGGGATGGGGGGCCCAGGGTGGGGCTGGGACCCCTCATTCCTAAGAGGGACCTCAGCAGCTGAGATATTCCTCCCGATTTCAAACTGCCACACCTGGATGTGGGGCCAGGCTGTTTCTTATCACATTTATTTATCTTTGAAAGTGTGTGTCCTTTATTAACCTCTTCCTTTCCCCCCCACCCCCTAGGCCTTGGCCATCACTTACATGCACTCTTTCAATGAGTTTCACTCCCCACTCTCTTCATACACAAGTCCGGTACCCTGCAGTGTTTGTCTCTGCTCACGCAGCACAGTGCCCTCAAGGTATATCCATTTTGTTGCAATTGACAGAATTCCCTTCTTTCTCTTAAGGTCGAATGATATTCAATTATGTACATATAACATTTTCTTTATCCACTCGTCCACTGATGGGCACTTAGGTTGTTTCCATGTCCTGTCCCTTGTGATCGTGCCGCAGCGAACATGGTAGTGCAGTGTCCCTTTGCGGTCCTGCCGTTCCTTCCTTTGTTTACAGGCCCAAAAGTGGGATCGCTGGGTCGTTTGGTAGTTCTCCTTTTAATTCTTTGAGGAACCTCCACACTGTTTTCCACAGTGGCTGCACCATTCCCACAAACAATGAACAAGGGTTTCTTTTTCTTTATAACCTCTCCGACAGGTGTTTCTTGTCTTCTTGATGATAGTTATTCTAGCAGGTGTGAAGTGACATCTCCGTGTGTTTTGGATTCACATTTCCCCCGTGATTAGTGATATTGAGCACCTTTTCATGTACCTGCTGGCCTTTTGTTTGTCTTCTTTGGGAAAAAAAGTCCATTCATTTCCTCTGTCGATCTTTAGTTAGATTGTTTGTATTTTTGCTATTGAGTTGTATGAATTCTTTATAGTGAGTTTTTTACATATTTTGAATATTGACCCCTTATCAGATACATGGTTTGCAAATGTTTTTTTTTCTCCCATTCCATAGGTTGCCTTTTTGTTTTGTTGATGGTTTCCTTTGCTGCCCAGGGGCTGTTTAGTTTGATGTAGTCTCACTTGTTTATTTTCGGATTTGTTGCCTTTGCTGTCAAGTCCAAAAACTCATTGCCAAGACCAATGTTGAGGAGCTTTTACCTTATGTTTTTTTCTAGGAGTTTTATGGTTTCAGGTCTTATGTTCAAATCATTAATCCATTTTGAATTGATTTCTGTATGTAGTGTAAGATTGGGATCCAGTTTCATTCTTTCCCATGTGGCTGTCCAATTTTCCCGACGCCATTTACCAAAGAGACTCTTGCTTCCTCATTGTATATTCCCAGCTCCT
Organism: Micronycteris hirsuta; assembly: GCA_004026765.1. Taxonomy (NCBI): domain Eukaryota; kingdom Metazoa; phylum Chordata; class Mammalia; order Chiroptera; family Phyllostomidae; genus Micronycteris; species Micronycteris hirsuta. The sequence continues at coordinate 18,287 of PVJI01013847.1, forward strand.
TTGTGGAAAAGGAATTGTATGCATGGCTTTATTTCAGGGCCTTCTATTCTGTTCCGTGGATCTATGTATCTGTTTTTATGCAAGTACCATACTGTATTGATTATTATACCTTTGTAATATAATTGAAATTAGGAAATGCGATGTCTGCACATATATTTAGGCCTCATAGAAACTTTGTAAACTGAGTAGTTTTGCCCTCATATTATAGAATTAAAAACCAAAAGTTGATTAAAGTTAGAAAACCCACCCAAGACACATAGATTGTAAGTTATAAAATTTGGGTTTGTGTAACACCAAATTCTGTGTTCTTACCTTGTATGCTACAACAATTATGTAGTAACTTCCTTTTTGTCTTGATAGGAAAACATCATCAAGATACACTGATAAAAAAGGTAACAAAGATAGAAAAGCACATAGAGTATGCTACTTTGTGTGAAAAAAGAAGGCAAAAAAATCTCATTGGCTTAAAAATGCCAAAATATTTAACGAATGAACAGTAAATTAATCTCAGGGGTTAGTTGTTAGAAGAAATGGAAACTGAGCAAACGGGGCAAGGATGGGAGACTTCTGCCTGTACTTTTAAAACACATTTTAATATTTGAAACATGCATATGGATTATCTCTTAATATTTTAAAATTTAAAACAGGGTTTTAAAAGTATATGGCTTCTTGTCTTGGCTGTTTTGACATGGGGCATTTTAACATGGCTTTAAATATACAGCCTTTGTAACTGTGTAATTGCATGTCAGACACACTCCATTACATTGCCGAGCCATGCCAAATCAAAACCAGTACAGAAGCCCGAGGATTATATCCAGAGCTTCTGCTTTGACCAGAAGAACTTGAGAAATTTGAGAGCGTCATTGTGATGCTGATTCCTCAGCCTTTAGCTGTCTGGCTGCCACAAAGTCTCAGGGCGGCCATGCCATGTTGAAATAATCATATTCTGTGGCCAGTTCTTCGGCCTTATGGGCTCATACTGTTGAGTATTCCTCCTTACCAAAAGGAGTTTTGCATCTTCTGAGTCTATTTACATTACCTGAGTTTACAAAAGCTTGGAATATAAAGCACGGAGCCAGCTTACGAATTCATAATGAGATATAGAGCAGAAAGCCAACACATTCTCTCCCTGAGGGCAAAGACACATGGCAATGCAACCTGTATTAACAGATTGTTTGATCCATATGTCGTGAGAACAGGGGGATGAGCTCTGTGGTGATGTCACTGGAAAGGGACCGGGGCCGAGGCAGGTCTGCCCTGGCACAGTCTGGAATGTGTGGGTTCTTGACTTCTTGCAGGAAAGATTCCAGAACACGCATCCAGATGATTTTTGAGAACACATTTATCAAAGCTGGGAACAGTGAAACAAAGGAAGGGCTTAGGATAAAAGACACAAGACCGTAGCAGTAGGAGTGAGCCTCGGCAGCCCTGCCTTGGCCCTTTGGAAAGGAAGTCACAGAGGCAGGAGAAGTGAGCCAGCTGGGCTGTGTGCACTCAGGAAACAAGTTACAGAGGCAGAAGGAGGCCCTTTGGAGACAGGTTAGCCCTGGACAAGCTGCCACTGGCCAGAAGTCTATTGTGAACTTTTAGAGCTTAAGAGAAAGAAAGGAAAGATAAACACCTGAGGAAATAAGGTGAGGGGTGTCTTGTGTAAGAGAGAGAGGGTGCTGGGTCCTTTGTCTTACAGGTTTTTATCTGTTTTTAAAGGGAGGAATATTAGGGGAGGATAGCAGTGCAATATTCATCAGCTTTCCAGGAGTGTCCTTCGATATGCTGATGTATCAAAATAAGTCTATCGAGAAGCCAGGGTCATTGCCTGGGCAGTTCCACCTTCCAAGAGTGTCACCCAGGAGGAACCGGGACCCATGCAGATCTGCCCCTGCCGGGTGTGGGATGTGTACGCCATTCACTCCTATGTGGTCTTGGTTAGGGAAGATAAGACTTTGTGATTCATTATCTGGCTGTAAATTGTTCAGCAATTTAACTATCTCAGCTTCCCTGTTCTACTTGCTGAGGAATTAATTCTTCTAGCTTCTTACTGTCCTTCCTCAGTGATAAGTGTCAGGTCAAGGCCGATGCTGTTGTCTCTGCAGTAGTGACGACTCCGCCACCAGAACATGATAGGTTATATTCTCAAGTCTAGATGCCTCTCCCCTGGTTATGGCTCAGATGGACCCCACCTTGTTATGCTTCTGACAGACAATTCTTTCTCTTTAGACAGGTTGAAATGGTCAACCTGATTTGTTTTAAACTGGCGATGGTTTAGCTTTTTAAAATGACTCTACACAGGTTAGTTCTAATCACTAATGGGTTGAATTTCAAGAATCTACAACAGTCAGTCAGCCTCACTTTCCTTAATTTCCCACTTTAGAGCCTCCACGCTGTCAACTCCATGCTGCACCTACCATAAACAGTCCAGAACCCGTCTCCCGGCCCCCAGGCGTTTCCACTCTTCTCATGCACTATCCCTGGTGGCAGATCAGTGGCAAGTGTTGGCCAGCTAAACATACTCAAGTCTGACGCCTGCCATCCAGTCCTGACGCCTTTTTTCCTTCACTCTGGAAAACTTTATTTGCAATCCCGCTGTGTCCAGGGGAAAGGAATTATTCTATGTCCGTGTTCGGACGGCACATCTGCGTAAGAGTGAGTTGACAGGCAGTGAGTGTCAGAGATGGGCGTGGGGAGGCAGTCCAAGGCAGATCCCCAGCAGGGGAAGCAGAGAGATGGTGAAGCTCATCCATTGGAGGGTGGGGAAGAGCCACCTGCAGACTTGGACAACCTCACAGTTTTGTGAAGAGGTGATGCAGCAAGAAAGAATCCAAGGGAATCCAAGATCGGCAACTGTGTCCTCACTCCTTGCAAGGTCACTCTGCTAGGGTAGGGCACCAGTATTTATTTTTTTGAAAGCAAAGTTTGTTTAAATAGGTAATATACCCAAAGTCAAAAGTACAGAACGTATGTGGCAGTGCCAGCCCACAAACTCTTTGCTCCTGGTACACAAGAGAAATTCAGAGTAAGAATTAAAGAGTTAGGAACTTTTAGAGCGATGTGACATTGTCAAGCAAGCATGAAACCAGAGGACTCCAGTCCAGGAAGAGGGATGAGCTCAGTTTGGATGTTGTCATACACGTATGGCGAGGGACACGCTGAGCAAGCTGCGTGAGAACGTGCACACCGTGTGCTGGTCTGTGATAGAAGAGAGAACCCAACAAGGTAGTTTGAAGAACACCAAGATGTACAGCGAAAAGTCTTCCTTCTGTTTCTATTCCTCAGGGATCAGCTCCCTGCTGGAGGCAACAAAAGTTATTGGCTTCTTGTGTATTCTTGCACAGTTCACAGCATGCGTGTACATGTGTGTGTGTGTGAGTGCCCCCGCCATATTGGAACATGCTAAATGTTCTGCCACTTGCTTTTTATTTAACAATATAACTTGAAAATTATTTTTCTCATTTTTAAAAATAGCTGTACAATAGTCATTTATATGAAGGCACTCATATATTTAACCACTTCTCTATTTTGCTTTAAGATAATGCTGCAATGAATAATCTGTATATATTTTATTTCATATATGCAAATAAAATCCTTGACATTGAATAGCTATATCTTTAAAAGCAAGAGGCATGTGTAGCATGTACATAGTAGGTGTTTAATAAATGCTCACTGAAGTAAGTAAGAAATGCAAAAATTGGTGAAGCTTTTGAGGGAAGACGAGCCTGCAGCCTGTGGGGCCCTTAGTGCAGGAGGACTTGACCTTGTGGGGTAGAGGCCACAGGAGAGGAAGGACGGCTCCCCGCATGCCCAGTGCTACTTCACTGCTTTGCAAGAGGGGCAGCAAGTGGCAGAAGTTGGCCTTGAACTCAGGCCCCTCCCACCCCACCTTTCTGCCTCTCGGCTCCCTCTGGGATTGTTCGCTCCTTCCCCTCTACTAAACTACATTGTGCTACTTGTTACTTGTTGATTTGACTTGCATCTTTTCTGTCACCCTTTAAGCATCAGGAGAAAAACTAGAAAAGTGGAGTAAAGTTGGGCTTTGGTGTAGACAGAGGTCCTGGCTTCAAAGCCATCTCTAGTTATGTGACTTGGGCAACTTGCTTAACCTCTCTAGATCTTGTGTCTTAAATGCAGGTGGTAGTGGAGGACGAAATGAGCTGGCCCATATCCTGCTCCTGTCTTGGTGCCTGGGATGTAGTGAGCTCTCAAAGAATTTTAATCCCCCACTCTCCCTTGTCCCAAAGCGAGGCACTCCACAGATGCTTGTAGAACTGAATCGAATGACCTTGAATACCACAGGATGTTTCTGTGCCTCTTGACCAAACAGATGGCTGCGCTCTGTCCTCGTCATGTCTCCAAGATGCATTTGCTCCCAACTCTTAGAGGCTCCATTACAAGGAGAAAAACACAAGGAGGGGATGCTCCCCCAAGGAGAGCCAGGCAAGACACCAAAGGAAACTGAGACTGCTATTCCAGGCGTTCAGTGAGAAACAGTCCTGGGCCCAGGCCTGGGGCGCAGAAGACAGGCCGATGTTCGGGAAGGTTTGGAGTCAATGACCCAAAGGGCATATTCCCATCTCTTTGCTGCATCCTTACATGACCTTAACCAGCACCAGCTTGGCCGCTGAAGGTGCACCTGGTGCACTGCAAGAATGAACTTCGGTCTTAAGCTTAGTGTTGCTGCCTTCAAAAGGGCAGAGCGGGAGAGAATCACCCTGGCTGAAAGGTGTCTGTTGCCACTTGGCCAGTTGGAAGTGTTTCCTGGGAGATTCATTGAGGGTGTGGGCTGACGGTGCTCTGACCTGCTGTGGAGCTCCTGTTACACTTCACCCACGAGCTCTTTAACCCAAGTGCACTCAGATGCTCACAACAGGTACTTAAACAGCACTTGCTGGATGAATGGCAAATGTGTCTTTACAGTACAATCTCCTGTAGAATTAATTAGCAGTTTCCTGGTCGTTGGTATGATATCCTTATTGCTCAGCAACAACCCAACACAGGGCAGAAAGCTGCCTAATGGCTGTTACTGAATAGAAACTGAAACTAGGAGTCCCTGCCTCTTGTTATAAAAAAATTTATCTTTCAGGAAGGGCATATTTTTTGAAATTTACGACGCCAGCGTTTTCTTACAGAGACCCACAGAGCCCTCCACCATCTGACATCGCCTCTCTGACCTCACCCTTAACGTCGCTCTTTTTTCCTCGCTCCTCCTATATCGCACTGACCTCCTGGGGCAAGGAAGGCGCCAGGCACACCCTCCGCGAGCACTGCGCCCACGCTGCTCTGTCAACTGGAAGCTTCTACCCAGGCCATCACTATTCCCTTCTCACCAAAGCACTTCACGTCTGTAATATGTCACGTGAGTTGTTATTTGTGCTGTTCATGTTTCATCTGTTCTTCTAGCATGTCAATGCAATGAGGGCAGGGATTTTGTTTGCTTTTTTTGTTTGTTTGTTTTATTCACAGTTGTATCTCCAGTACCTGGAACCATACTACAAAGCAGACTTCAATGAGTATGTGTGGAATAAATGAATGAATGCATGATAAGGTGAATGACACATGACAGACAGACATTTAACTAGTGAAGCTGATTTACACAGTAAGTGAGATTTAATACTCTAGATAAGGGTAATTGATTTTCTAGATAAATAGAGGTCCATAAATTAACAATTGCTAAAGGATCAACTTGCTCAGAGACTTATGTCCCAAAGTCTTGGGGTCATTAAGAGACCAAGTTGATTGATCCAATTACCTGATTTCAAAGCAGAATATTCTCCTTAATGGCCACTTGGCACTGGTGGCATGTCAGACCCCCTTGACTAACAGAACATGTCAGTCATCAAGTCACTAAGGCAGGGTGGGTGGAGAAAGCGACTAAGTCAACAATAAAATGAATTAAAAATCTTTGCACTGGGATTTTTGGGGGAGCATTTTTTACAAACTGTGCACACCTTAGAGAGCTGCATGCCACCCTAGGAGAGGGCACCGGGGACAGGAAGAACAAGAGGGGTGTTGAGAAAATGTGTGTTTTACTCTAGGACCAGAATTGCTGTTCTGATGGCTCCATCCCAAGAAAAATGGCCCTAGAAGTAGAGGCAGACCTGCAAAGGCCCCAGGAAAGCACAGGTCACTGTGGGCGAAAGAGGAAGTGAAGGCTGGACCCAGAGCTGCAGTGCTCGCTTTGCACGTTGCCTCAGTTGTACCAATACTGCAAGGCCCACCCCCAGGCCTCTTAGATGAAGCTAGCAACAAAGCGAGAAATAGTGGCATCATGCCTTCTATATAAAAATAATAAAACAAGGACTTGGAAAGGCCAACTAGTTTAGTCTGATGAAATTTGCCTGATGTACGGCTATACTAGTAAAGCAGCACAGAAAAAACACTCATTCACATCTCTGAATGCCCACACTTCTAACTCACAATCACGGGCTCCAATGAACAGCAGTGTTCGTACTTTGACTTTAAGTGAGCATCCAAATAAGCTGCTGGGTTTCCTTACCCACCATGCATTCCAACTCCTCATTAGCAGAAAAACTGAGAAAGAAAATAAATGTTCCCTATGATCTGATGATCTTTTAAAGCATTTTAGGGTCTGGCTCTACTCTCACACTTTGACCCATTTGTTCAGTAAATATGAATTGAGTATCTATTCTGTGCAAGGCTTATGCTAGGGACTAGATCTACAAGGACAAAGAAGGGACAGAAGGCTAGTGGTGAAGTCAGCGTGTACACAGTCAAGGTAGAGTGATAGCTGCCTGTGAATGAACGTTTACACGGGGGCCATCCTTTCTAAGGAGGGGCCTCTAAAGCCAGAAAACATGATTCAATTTCAAAACTATCTTGAAATTCCTAAAGAAGCACCACATTGCGGCCCAATTTACAGCTTCTCAACTCAGCCAGTTTTTCCACCCGAGAGCTAGCTGTTCCTGGCTGAGCACCAGAGAAGTAGTTGGCTTTTGTTGTGGGGTCATGTGGAATACAAAATACAAACCTTCAGACAGCAAAATACTAGTCGACGTGGGAAGATTCTCCTAGAATGAGGATCGCATGAGAACCGAGACCCGCATGAGACAGGCACTCATTCAGGGGAATGGGCTTCAAAATCACCACATTCAGTAGCTTAATGTTGATCTCTCTCTCTCTCATTCTCTCTCTCCCTCACCCCCTAAATACATATAGTTGAATATTAATAAGTCTAATGCCTGAATAGAACAACTAGATGTTAACTTGTGTTGGGTGCTTTGTATGCTTTTTATGCATAATGATTATATGTTTTTTTTCATTATGTCCATTTTTCAGGTTGAGAGGATGAGGCACAGTGAGGTTAGGTAGCTTGGCCAGTATGATGGACAGTGCAAGGCCCTGGATCTAGGGACAGAAGTTGTGCTGCTACCGCCTGTCATCCTGAAGGAGTGCAGGGAGGGTAATGGCTGGAGGAGCCCATGGAGACGGCACTGCTGACGGGAACCAAGGCTGTAGGCTGAGGGACGCAGCCAGCCTAGGGGAGGGTGCCAGGGGATTAATAATCCTCAACTCTTCTCCACTCTCAATCTACTGCTTCTTTGCAAGGTGCCCCATTAACTGAACCAATCCGAAAGCAGAGGGCAAGAGAACCTGTTGATATGGTCTGCATGGCTCAATCTTAGGGGACACTGAAGAGGGTGGATGGTGAGTCAGGAGAGGCAGATGGAAGCTAACCAGATGGATTCTCTGCCGGAGAGTGACTCCTCCAGGTCAGCAACAGCAGTGTCTCCCTCATGATCACATTCCACTAAACGACGGCTGTCACGTCGGCAGATTGATGAACAAATGTATCACCTCTTTTTCCTTTCCTCTCTGCTCTTTTGTCTCCAAGATAAACAAGCCAGAAGTGAAGATGGCATTCCCAGCCCACTGAGGGCAAACTGGTGATCATCGAATAAGATAGTGTTGTGCCCTTGTCCGCCCCTGCCATATTCACCATGGTTTGGGTGGCGTAAGTGGAGAACATTCTAGAACAGGACCCCTCTTGTAAACACTCCGTGTACCTTGCCCTTTTGCAGTTGGCCTGGAGGCTGGGAACAGGGAGGGTGGAGTGTTTCTTTTTCTGGGGATGCTTCCAAGCCATTTTGTAGAGCATCAGCAACTTTAATTTGGGTCTTAACCAAAGTTTGAGAACCAAGCTATTCAGTGAACTCCTTTATAAGATGTTGAAAAAAAACCCACTGTTTTTCAAGTGACCAAAATTGTTGTCAGAAGCGTTTCAGATTTGAATCAGATTCATGAGAAAAATGTGGCAAGAGAAGGGCTGCGTATCTGTTCCTTCAATTAGGACTTAACTGTCTACCAAGTGCCCTTGTACCAAAAACAATCGGCGAGAAGGACATTAACAGCTTACTAGAATGAATGAATATAGTTGAAAGGCTGAAATAAAAAATTCGATGATCTACTCTGAGGAGGTCGTCTTGCTCTAGTTGGAGTATTTGTTCCTTACAGACTTTTCATATGGTTGTTGATGGTCTTTTAACCACAAGCAGCTGGGATCTCAGTATTTGTTAAAATTTCTCTGGACACATTTGCACAAGAGAATGTGTTCTGGAATCTTCGGCCTTAAAGGTCCTGGGGAGGTCATCTGGTATGTCTGCCCTGTCTTTTTGCACTCAGCTTTTCCCACACTAGCTGATGGGGATCTTCCTGAGGGTGAGGACTCTGAAGAAGAGACATCATCCTCTCTTACAATTTGCCTTGTCTCGCTGTGAGAAAGCAGGCTGCTCTCTTTAAATCTTGCCTGTTCAGAATTAAAAATGGAAAGCACAATAGTTTAATACATTTTATGACCTTCATGTTTTATTAAATTTCATAAAGGCATTCCATCCAAAAGAGGGTGAGATTTTAAATTAAGGCTGTACAACAAATATTTAAACTCAGATTTAATAAAAAAAGTTATTGTGTATTCATGTAATTGCAATTGATTATAGAAGACTTAGGTATTGAAATTTTAAAAGGGTAATAGATATTGTAAATGGATAATAATGTTTAACAGGATACTGATTTTGGTATTTATTTGGCCTATATTATGTACATTTTGAAAATTTATTGAACAATGGCAATAGTTTTTTAGATACAAGTGCTTCACACATAGAAGGGGCATAATAAACAGTGATGGAAAGAATGCGTGTATTATATGAATGAAAAGTATCTGCAAACTTTATACTCCCTTCTTTTATAAGGACTAATATACTTTAATTAACTCAATGTAACAAAATTTCATACAGAGTATAATTTGTTGTAGCATTGCAACAAGCTTTGAAGAAGTTATGTGAAATGTTCACGCATCCTTAAGGAGCTGAGCACTGAGATGGAGAGACATCAACTATATGGACATAAAACATTCAGACAACAAGAAAAAGGAGATATCTGGCCCTGTGCCAGCTCTCAGGAGTGTTGAAATGGTTAGATAAGCCTTTATGGAGGAAGCAAAATTGAGGAAGCTCTTGAGTAACTTCCAAAGGGGCGTATAATATGCTCTCCCATTTTATCATAACAACCATTTAAAGATCATCAAAGGATTTGGCAAATATTCTCAGCAAGGCAGCATATAAAGGCTATTTAAAAAAATTAAACTCCCCTTTCCATACTAGTATTTCTTTCTACCCAGAATTTCCCCTTAGTTTTGTTTCCAGAAGTTTGACTTTTATTGTGCTTAGATATTATGTATTTGTATTTTCCCACTTGGCTCACTGAGCTTTTAATCTGTGTAATGGTGTCTTTCATTAGTATTGGAATTATAGTGGCCGTTCCCCGCCCCCAAATATTGTTTCTCTCATTCTTTCTCTTTTACTCTCCTAGGATTACAATTACATATATGTTAGATACTTTCATTTGTCTCTCGCATTTCTTTCTGTTCTGTTATTTTTACTGTTTTTTTTTTTCTTCCTGTGCTTTAGTTTGGGTATTTACAAACAATGTCTCTTAAGGTTCAATCTTCTGTTGTGTGCAGTCTGATATTAAGCCCATCCACCTTCAGATACCGTGTTTTGTACTTGTAGAACGTTAATTTAGTTGTTTTAGAAAATAGATTCCAATTCTCTATTGAACTATTTTATCTTCTAATCTTTTACATACATTTGCCCTCTGTTTTCTTTGACATAGTTTTTGAAGTCCCGTCTGTTAAGTCCAACATCTAGATTATTTCTAAATTTGTTTCCGTTAACTGTCTTATCTTTCCACCGACAGTCACTTTTTTCTGTTTTATTTTATTTTCTTTTTTAAGATTTTATTTATTTGTTTTTAGAGAGAGGTGAAGGGATGGAGAAAGAGAGGAAGAGAAACATCAATGTGAGAAAGAAACATCGATTGGCTGCCTCACCTGGGTGCCCCAATCGGTCACCAAACCTGCAACCCAGACAAGTGTCCTGACTGGGAATTGGATTTGTGACCTTTCACTTTTCGGTATGATATGCAATGAACTGAGCTACATGGGCCAGGGCTGTTTTTATGTCTAGTAACTTTTGATAGTATGCTGGATATTTTAAATTCTGTTTTACAGACGTTTTGATTATGTTACCTTCTATAGGGAGTTGAGTTTTATTCTGTAGGTGTTAAATTTCTGGAGAACCACCATTTTTATTTTCAGGCTTGATGAAAGCTTTCTTCAAGTAGATCTAATTCAGTTATTTTCTTATTCTCAAAGCATTGTCCTTACTTCTAAAGTATGGCCTCTCTAATTTTCCAAGGTGTTCGCCAAAGTACCTTTACTCTGGCTGTTCTCTGTGAGATCTTTGCAACCTCTGATCATTTCTCGATTTCTCAGCATCTGCTGTTCTGCTGTTTCCTAGGCTATCTATAGTCTCATGATGTACTTGCAAAGGTCAGGAATTGGCCTGAAACCTGAGGGATACTTCCACACAGATTTTTGAATGCTCTTTCTGTGGTTTTCCCTTCTGTGTCACCCTGCACTAACACCTCAGCTACATTAGCAGGCCCAGGCTCTGATTTGCTTCCTTCGCCCATCAAGATCACCATTTATTGCTTGGGCTTCTCTTCCCTGCATTGAGCCCAGAAAACATCATCAGGAAGAAAGTTTGGGTAATGTGTGGATCATCTATGCCCTCATTCTTTTAAGGAACACAGCATTTCAATGGTTGCACTCCAATACATCCAAATAACTATTTTATGTGATCTATCAAGATTTTATAGTTATTTAGGGGGCAGATGAGTCCCGTACCTGTTATTCTGTCATGGTTCAAGCTCATATAGTCACATGCATAATATTCTGGTTTACTTACATAATCACATATCACATGTGTGTACACATATGTACATATACATACAGATTTGCTTGTGTGTATAGGTCTATATGTGTGAATAAATATAGCTATCTCTGTCTCTATAGAGATGGATATATATCACACATATATAAGTTCACTTGTGCATATATACATGTATGACCATAAGTATGCATGTGCACACACACACAATCATGGTTAAATATCAACTTACACAACCAGAATTGACTTTGGGGGATTAGAAGGTAGATGTTTGCTTCCCCATTACCAGGTAGTCTACTGGAGATTTATTTGGTCAATTGAGGAGTCTAGTCATTGACTCCTCCCTATGAATTTCTTGAACTGGCTCTCTTTCTAGTAAAGTCCCACCAGGGTATATGCTAGATTTGAGCTTCCAGAACAGGTCTCCAGATGTCTCAAATGCTCTTCCCACTATATCAAATAGTCTATTTTTTAAAAAAAGATTTTATTTATTTATTTTTAGAGAGAGGGGAAGGGAAGAGGAAAGAGAGGGAGAGAAACATCAATGTGTGGTTGCCTCTCATGCACTCCCCACTGGGGACCTGGCCTGCAACCCAGACACGTGCACTGACTGGGAATCAAACCATCATTTCTTCGGATGACAGGCCAGCACTCAGTCCACTGAGCCACACCAGCCAAGGCAAATTGTCTATTTTTTTTAAAAATCAGTCTTTTTCTACTATTCCTCACTTAGTCCCTAGGACACACTGCTCCTTGCTCTACCGAGTAGTGGCTACTAATTGAGATGTTCTGAAGTCTTCCTGGAGACTCCGCTCCATCCCTCTACTTTGGTTTCAGGCACAAGCTTTAGCAAGCTTCCTTTTAGTGCTTCCCCCAAACAAAAGGAGCTATTGCTCACTCAAGCAGGGTGAAGAACAAAAAGAAGAACTAACTAACATTCAGACAGAAACAAAGGCAGGAATAAAGCCAAAGTGAATAGTAGTCCCGGGCAATTAGTCAACTGAGAAACTTTTATTTTTGATGTCCCCTGTCCTCCACATCTAGTTTTGTCCCAGTCATGGTAGAGTCCAGAGCTCCTTTCATTGATTCTCATTCTCCCTTCTAAGGCTCAATTCTGAGTTCTCAATTCGAGATGACAGTAACCAACGACGATAAGCTAAAAGTTACTTCTCTCAGACACACTTCCATTTTAACAAGGAGTCTTAACCTTAAACTAATGAATCAAAGCTCCCAAGGTGACATTTCTCGTGTTACAGAGTAAGCGAAGGAGGATTGGGCTAGGTCTTGGGTAAGGCAGAAACATCTTAGTGCCCTCCTGAAGTAATCCCCCACGGTTAGATGCCTAAGGGATTGAGAATATAAGATTGCAAATATCCTCACATTCTGCCCTTGGTCTAGGCACCTTGGAGATTAGAATATTTCCAAACCCAGAGCAAGGGGGATGTAGACAAAGGGACTTCGTGGAAGTAAAAGAAATGGAACTCCCTGAAGTGTTCATTCTTTTGAGATTTGTTTTCAGGGCAGGTAAAATAAGTGTCCTGATCAAAGTTTAATTTAACAAAACTCTTTACAGGTCCTTGAAAGCTGTACATGGTAACAAAACCTATTTGCCAGATTGAACTCAAGCTTTCTTTTAAAAATGTAAAGTATGCCCTGCCTCTTTGCAACTTAAAACCCTCCAGTCCCCCTGTATGGAGGCTGGACTGCTAGTGCCTCTAGAATCTGGCGTCCGTCTCCTTTTCCCTCTTCAAGTTCCAGTCACTCTGACCTTCTGCGTCATAAAGAAAACCACCTTGTTCTTGCCTTGAGACCTTTTCACTGTTTGTTATTAGTGCCTGAGCAATTCTTCCCTCAGGCCATGTTCCTTCTTGTCATTCAAGACTCAGGTCCATTGTCACCACCTCAGAGAGACTTCTATGACCCATCGCTCTGCATTCCTAGGCTGCATTTTCCTTCAGCAGCGATCTTGGTTATTTGTGGTCTGAGCCTTCCCTTCTCCAGGAGAATGCCGTCTCTGAGAGAAGTGGCCATTTCTGTCCCGTTCGCCACCGTGTGTTTGGCTGCCAGGGCTGTGACTGTCTCAGGGCAGGTTTCCAATAAAGTGTGTTGAACTGAGAAATTAACGAATCAGTGAACAAATAGTTACCGTATTTTTGGGACTATAAGACTCACCGGACCATAAAATGTACCTAGGTTTTAGAGGAGGAAAATAGGAAAAAAAATTTGAAGCAAGACATGCGGTAAAATATTTAATAACAAATAACATAATATTTCACCAATGTAAATGTAAACAGAACTCACAGCGAGCCAGGTAAGCTACATTCGAACTATAAGATGCACCCTCATTTTCCTCCCAAATTGGGGGGGGGAGTGCATCTTATAGTCTGAAAAATATGGTAACTCTGGTAGTTTTATAAAAATTTCATTCATGGATTCATAAAATGCCTAGACTGAGATACCCACAGAAAGCCTCTAGTTTGATTTCCACTTAATGGACCTCATGCCCCATAATATCACAGAAGAGGGATGTGTTGATAAGAACACAGACATTGCTATTGAACTGGTCTGCGTTCAAGTTCACATTGGTAGAGTGACCTCAGGTAATAACCTTGGTAAACTCCAAATTGCTCACTTGTACATTAGGAAAATAAAGTGTTCTGAGAGATATTGTAGAAATTGATGCAACCTTCCTAAAAACTTAGCCCTATATGCTGACCGGGAGTTAGCAGTCAATAACTGTGAGCTACTCTTATTATAATAATAACGTTCATTGTGATGGCTTTATGAGTAAAAGGATAAGTTCTATGCAGTAAATTTTATGAATATTTAACACCATTACTCTTTTTACATTTTAGTATAAAATAAAGCTTCAAACATCCAAATAGCCTGGCACAATCCATATCAATATTAATATAACTTTTATTTTTATAATATTTTATGTTTTGCAAACCCCCTTAAGAGATATTCTCTCATTTGATGATTCACAGCTGCTCATTCACTGAATAATGTAAAGCTTTAGCAATATTTTGTAATAAAAGTTACCTGTATTCCAGCGCAAGAACCAGCTGCATCTTGAACTCTTCAGTCTTAATGTCTTGTTAGTCCAAATCAGATTTCCTATACCAGAAAATAAAGCCAATTTGTTCTCTTGAAAGCTCAACTTTTAAAGGTAAGGAAGAAAAGTCTTTATCTTTAAAAGGCAGCTTGGAGGTGTCAGTTAAATTCGCTGCCGCCCACAGATGCTTAACCTGGAGAAATCAGAAATAATGGAGGATTAAAGATTATGCGCCTACAGTAATTTTGGAAAATGAAGGAGTCCCTCAGGTAGAAACATGATTCATTAGCCCAAAACTTTTCAAGTTACAGCCTATAAATATTTGAAATGTTTCACTTCTAAGGAGGCAAAGGAATTATTCAACCCAGCACAAGGACCAGGAGTAATGGGATGACAGTAACAAAGAGAACACTTCCTCAGTAGGGAGAACGGGTGAGACAAAGGCCTCGCTTAGGACGGAGCTGCCTCCATTTAGAAGAGCGGAAAGGAGTCGGCATAGGTGGCCGGAGCTGACGGCTGAGCTCCGTGTTAAGTTCCCATGGCTTGTGACCTGCTCAGAGTAGGCTCAGTTATTTTAACGGTTCATTCAGTACCGTTTTAATTCGTTTGAATGAACTGGTAAAAATAAAAAGTCAAGATAAGTAGAAATGTTGGTGATTTCCTGGCATGTTGGCACCGACTTTTGCTGGGGTTTTTGTACAACCCTAGTGAAAACACCCCATTGTGCCACTTTGATTTGTTTATTTGCTGCTTCTCAACGAGAAGGAAAATACAATAGATGGGGGCAGAGGGTGGGAAGAGGGAGAAATGTGGATATGAAACTGACTCTCATGCACACATCATCAACTGAGGAATATAAACGTTGTCCCGAACAACCAGCGTTATGGCAACTATCCGTATTTGCACCCATGGACTCCTTTCGCATTCTCTTTGCTGAATCTTCTCCAGTAATCCTGCCTTATATATTATTAAAATACAAGGAGATAAGAAATATTAAAAATAAGAGGACCAGGGTCAAAATATTTCTCTCCTCTTAATGTATCAATCTTAAAAATTGATAATGAGGTTTTCAAATATTTAGGTGAAGTCAATACAGTTAAAAAAATTAGTGTATGATTCCATTTACTTGAGGTACTAGAATAAAGCAACTTCTTAGGAACACAAGGGTAACAGGGGTTACAGGGGCCGGGGGCGGGGAATGGAGAATTGTGTGGGGGATGCAGAACCTCCGTGTGGGCCCCCAGCGAGTGCTGGAGGCGGTGGTGGCGTCTGCACAGCAGTACAAGTGCAGTTAGTGCCACAGAGTTGTAGGCTTAACAATGGTTAAAATGGACAATTTTATGTTATGTATGTCTTACTGCAATGACAAAGTTGCATTCTAAATTTGATAACTGAAGCTAAGGGATTAATTTTGTCTGATTTGCTAGCTATAGGACACTTTTTCAAGAAAACTTTAGTTTTCCAAACTCCCTAGACAACCAAATCATTCCCTAATGCCCTCTTTCCCCATTGTCACTACCAATAACTTTGTACAATTTAAGTAAACCTAAAGATTGCACTCTAATATTTATTGTAGCCACGTATTGATTTTAAATTTATGATATACAGAGGGGGGCAAAAGTAGGTTTACCGTTGTTTACATGGAAAATAATGAAATAATTAATAAATGGTAATATAAAAATGAACTGTGTTTTGCATACTCACAACTGTAAACCTACTTTTGCCCCACCCTATATTATAATTGATGATAAGAACAATTTATTTATTTACTAATTCATGCAGCAAACACACTTAACCATTTATTGGTCAAATTTTATTCTAGGTAGTAAAATAATGGTGCTGGATACAAAGATATTAGTGATACTAGTCGCTACTCTTTTTTTTTTTTTTAAGATTTTATTTATTTATTTTTAGAGAGAGGAGAAGGGAGGGAGACAGAGAGGGAGAGAAACAGCAATGTATGGTTGCCTCTCACATGGCCCTCACAGGGAACCTGGCCCGCAACCCAGGCATGTGCCCTTGACCGGGAATCGAACTGGGACCGTCTGGTTCCCAGCCCACACTCAATCCACTGAGCTACACCAGCCAGGGCCTAGTCTCTACTCTTAAAAAAATGTTTTAATTATTGTTCAGTTACAGTTGTCCTGCCTTTTTTTCGTTGCTCTTCCCCTGCTCTAGCCACCCCCAGACTCCCAGTCAAGTCCCCTCCCCCCATTGTCCATGCCCAGGAGTCCTCTAATGGTGATCCTGGGCTTGCTCCTTTCCCTTCTTTCCCTGGTACCCTCCTCCTCCCTCCCCTCTGGTCACTGTCAGTTTGCTCTTTATTTCCATGTCTCTGGTTCTGTTTGCTCATTTGTTTGTTTTGTTGATTAAGTTCCACTTATAGGTGAGATCATATGGTGTTTGTCTTTTACCACCTGGCTTACTTCACTTAGCATAATGCTCTCCAGTTCCATCTACTCTTAATGAGCTTAGTATCTATTGGGGCAAAAAGACATACCAACAATTGAAAAAACTGTAAAAGTAATATATGTTGACAATATTGCAATTGCATATAAATTAGTATGTTAGATTTGAATACATTTTACAGTTTGGCCAACATATTTGCATAAAAGGAGGTAGATTTGTTTTAATGGTGAGTCTTCGTGGAGGCCTGGACTTTTATCTAGGCCATAAAAAATGGTAATTGCACTTACTCCCATTTTACAGATTATATGGACTTTATTTACAGAACTATGTACAATTTAATGATTTTGGAGGAAAATAGATGTTAAGGTTTAAAAAGGGACATTGGAATTTGGAATCAGACCTAAATTTAATTTCTGACTCTATTGATTACAACGATGTGATTAAGGGCAACTTACTGCATCTCTTAGAGTTTCAATAGTGTTTCCCAGGAAATGGAGCAGCGGCTCCCAAATGCTCGCATGTTGACTGAGGTATCATATGGAAAGCACTTGGATATAACAACTCCTCAGTAAACATTAGTTGTCTCCCTTAGTTGTGGTTGTTTCGGCTTAGGACGTTAGCATAATGCTGACTGAATCCATGACTTACTTGGTGTGATCCCTGGGTCCCGCGCACCAGCTCCAATGATAACATTATTCCTATCGGAAAACATAATTTGGCTCTTAGTAATCTGTGTTTGATAATCCTCTTTCTGGTGTCATTTCCAGAAACACGGCTTGATGAAAAACAAGAACTGTCTTATATGACTGTGTTTGAGTACATATATATATAAAATATATATTTGTACTATTTTCAAGTACTTTAAGTAATGGGATCTGGTGTTTAGCAAAGTATTAGAGAACAGGGTTCCTACCAGATGTGTTTGAATGACTGGCTATCAATCATTTGTAATTAGCACACTGTATGTAAATTTATGCAACTTAAGTGCACGAAAACAATTTATTCTTGTAAGTTGATTAAATTGTCCTTTTTACAATCCTGTTTACATTGGTAATTTATTTAACAGACCTCATTTCATTGATGGTAAACTTTACCCCTGCCCAAGTTCAAATTCTCTCATTTTGGCTAAGTGCCATTTGAATTCATGAGGTTATATTGCACTAAGGATTAAAAAAATAAAAAAGGTGGAGTACCAAATTCCATCAATCAAGCGCTGGCTGTCAGTGACAGGAAATTGGCACACACACTGGGCCCCCTGACCAGATGGTAGACATCTGTGATTTTCTCATCAGCAGGGCCAGGTCAACTGTGTGCCCTCTGCAGATAGGACTCAAAGACTCAGGGCCCCATAAGTGAAGGGCAGCTCGGGGCTGTTAAAATATTTGGGTTATGAACAGCAAAGAGGAAACTGACACTTTGGGGTGCCTTCAACTTTTAAAAAAATTATGTCAGAGAACTTAGGACAGGAGCCAAGTGTGATCTCCTGAAGTGTTTCCAAGGTGGGGTCCGTGTCTTGCATCTTCATAGTGTAGGAAAGCATACAGGGGAGCCATCCTCCAGCAGAGAGTGTCCTGGGAGGGAGGCCTGAGGGCTTTGGCTCTAACCTGATGTGAGAACTTGGCCTATGTGAGAGGCTAGACACTCAATGTCTCTGCAAGAAGAAGAATTACTCTTTCTGCTTCCCCTACCTGCCAGGGAGAGTTTGAGGGTCCCGTGCACTGGAAGATGGGAATGTGCTTCTTGAATCCAGAGAGAACAGAAGAAACCATTGCACCCCAATACCTCCTCCCTTACTTAAATCTCAGTTACCCTTATGACAAAATCAAGCATTTTGTCCTCCCTGAAAGCCACCCCAGTTATTGCTACCGAGGTCATGCTTTCCAAATCCAAAGTTCTAGAACCTCTATGATCCAACAGGGCCTTATCCAGTTCTTAACTCCACTCTGAAAAGTGAAGGAATTTGAGTGCCCTGTCTTCTCATCCTCTTTCACAGGAAGATGCTAAATAAAAATGTGTTAACTGATTCATAGCTCTGACATTTCCACTCATATTCACAGCCCACTAGGCTGCAGTACTTTTCCCTCAAATCTCTGGCTGAAATCCTATTAAAAGGACAAGCAGGATATTTTCATGCCGAGGCCTTGTCAGTAAGCATCGGTCCTGCCAAAGCCCACGGAAGAATTCCTGCCTCTTCTGCTCCGTGAAAGTGAAGGGACTTCACCAATGGCCCCTTGCACTCTGAGAAAGTCATCCTTGAGCTTCAGAGGTACTTGCAACTCTGACTTTCTCTTATAGACTGTCAATATTAAATTTTGATAAGCAATAATGGTAGCAAGGGGAGAGAGAATGAGAGAGGGAGAGAGACTTTGTATCTGTGGGGACAGAAAGAGCAGTGGCCATAAAAATTCAGCAGAGAAACGAAATCTAATTCTAGCTCTGCTTTTAACTAGCTCCATAACCATGAACAAATTATTTCATGGACTTCAGTTTTGGTTTCGTCTCTTCTGAAATGCTCATTTGGACTAGATGGTCTCTAATGACACTTTATGTCCTATCATTTAATGATCCCCAGTGGGAAAGATCACAGAAAAACTGGTAAGTCCTAGGAAGGTGTGGAGTGGTTATAGGAGGCATGCCAGCTCTTACACTCTTTTCTGCAAGCAAACAAACAAAACATGGGCAATTATTTATTTGTTAGAAGAATTAAACCAGAAGAAGATCATTAAGGTCTTCCTGACTCTAAGTTCTAGATTTTGAAAAGTACCCAAACTTTTATATGATTTTAAAAAAAAAGGCAAACAGAAGATTATACATCTCTCTCTCTCTAAACTTTTTCTTTAGGAAAATAAATAGAAAAATATGTAGACACAGGTTATTGAATGGTTATCTCTACATGGTAGAATTACGGGTGATGTAAACATTTTCTGCCTTGTTTTTTTGTGATTCCAGATTGTAGTAACTTTAGATTTTTAAAACATTTGTTCTTTTAAAAAAATAGTCCTGAAGACATAAAAGTCTACCCCCTAAAAGCACGTGTGTTCGCATGTATGCACGCTTACATGTACCGAAACATCTTTAGGCATGAAATCCAGCTGAATACAACACCGGTAAAAATCCTGGCCTCCATGGAACTTGTATGCCAACATTCTAACAGTGACAGATAGTCAACAGACAAATGAACAGATAATGTGAGGTAGGGTTAAGGAAACGTGAAAGAAACAAAACGGGGAAGGAGTGAGCTATTTTCAATGCACCTGGTGTGTTCGAGGAACAATTAAGGAACCAGTGGCTGCAGCTGAGCGAATAATGAGGCCAGTGGTAGGCAGTGATGTCAGAGAAGTGGAGGGCGGGGAGGACAGCTACGCCTAGGAAGGTGGGGGTTTGGGCTCCAACGCTGAGTGAGAGGGGAACCGTTGCTGGGTTTTGAGAGCGGGAGTGTCATGATCTGACTCACATTTTGGATGGATGACCCTGTTGCTTTATAGGGAGTAGGGTGTGCAAAGACAAGGATGGACGCAAAGAGACAAGTTTGGAGACAATGTAAAGATTTCCGGAGAAAATAGATGGCTGTCAGATTAGGGAAGTAGCAGTGAAGGGAGCGGGAAGTGGTTCGGAAGCTAAATATATTTTCCAGGTTGAGCTGACAGAAGTTACTGTTGGATCGGATGTGTGGCATCAGAGAGAGACAGATGTCAAAGACGACTCCTATTAAGGGTAAGTCTAAGTTGTCGGTCTGAGCAACTAACGGGTAGAATGGAGGTGCCATTCACCAGACAGGGAATAGAACGAGAGAAAAGGGACTGTGACGGAAGGCTGAGGATCAAGAGTCCTCTTTCAAACATGTAAAGCTTGAGATGCCTATCAGACAGCCAAGTAGAAATGTGGAGTAGGAAGCTACAGATGTGCCTCTGGAGATCAGAAAGAGGTCAGCGGTGGAGATGTCAATTTGGGCATCAACATAAAGAAGGTACTTAAAGCTGTGGGACTGAGTGCATTCACTGGGTAAAAACAAAAAATTAGAGATTACCAAGAACTGAGTCCAAAAGATCGCCAATGCTTAAAGGTCCGGATGGTGGTAGGTGTGGTCAGCTTTTTCAAATGCTGCGGGTAAATCCAGCAGGAATAAGGGATTTTATTTAGAATTCCCACTGCGACACAGGTGACTTTTTCTCCCTTGTGTACAATTGTGATTCCTATCAATAGCCTTTTCTGCTAATTTGAATAAGAGAAATGATTACTAAAAGGAAACCAAAAGCTTCATCTACCACTTGCAAGAAGCCACTCAGGACTCGCTTCTATTTGGGGTGAATGGCTGTGTGTGTCTGAGAGAAAAAGAGACAGAGTTTTACAGAGATATCACACAGAGAAGCACAATCGTATTAGACACTGGCTTTGAGGAGTTTCTCTAGAAATAAAGACAACAGAGCCACTTGCAAGTCCATGTGGATTCAAAATATACATAAATAATGGAAAATGGAATGATTAAGCAATCAGACAGGTACTGTAGAGCTGGGAAGGATCTATAATGCCTGAAAATTACTGTGACTGTCTTTGAGAAAGCTAAGGAATTAATTTATTTTCAGGAAGTCATGCCTCAGAGTCATTTCTCAAGTTATTTTATTACATTCTAGCTTTTGCCTAAGAATGTCCGAAGGCGTTCCATTGTCTAGAGGATAATCTTTCCCCATGGCCCTGGCTGGCATTCAAGGTTTTTCAAAAACTCGTCCCAATCACTCCTTCTAACTATTCAACCTTACAGCAAGCTCTCCCTTCAACCCTTAGATCGCTAATTATCTACCTATCCTTCATTAGTTACTTTTTAAAAAAATTATTAAGAATTTACTTGTTTAGAGCAGTTTCAGATTCACAGCAAAATTAAGAGGAAGGTTCAGAGATTTCCCATATAGTTGCTGTCCTCATGTACCATAGCCTCCGCCATTATCAACACCGCCCACCCGAGGGTACTTTTGTTACAATTGATGGACCTACATTGACACATAATAATAGCCAAAGTCTATCGTTTATATTATGTTTCACTCTTGGTATTGTACATTCTACTGGTTTGGACAAACATACAGTGATAATGTCCATCATATAGTATCATACAGAGTATCTTCACTGCTCTAAAAATTCTCTGTGCTGCATCTATTCATCCCAACCGCTACACCACTGGCAACCACTGACTTTTTTTTACTGTTTCCATAGTTTAGTATTTCATATAATTGGGCTCATATAGTATGTGGCCTTTTCAAATCAGTTTCTTTCACTTAGCGATAGGCATTTAAGTTTCTCCAAGTCTTTTTATGATTAGTCACTCATTTATTTTCAGCACCGAATAATAGTCCACTGTCTGCATGTACTATAGTTTATTTATCTATTTCCCTACTGACATGCATCTTGATTGTTCCTGACTTTTGACGATTATGAATAAAGCTGCTATAAATATTTATGTGCAGATA
Source organism: Micronycteris hirsuta (assembly GCA_004026765.1). NCBI lineage: Eukaryota > Metazoa > Chordata > Mammalia > Chiroptera > Phyllostomidae > Micronycteris > Micronycteris hirsuta. The sequence goes on from PVJI01013847.1 coordinate 40,450, forward strand.
TTTGTGTGGAAAAGTTTTCAACTCCTTTGGGTAAATACCAAGGGGCACAATGTCCTGATCATTTGTAGGAGTACATTTAACTTTGTAAGAAACCGCCAAATTGTCTTCCAAAGTGGCTGGACCGTTTTGCACTTGCACCAGCAGTGAATAAGAGCATTTGGTGTTGCCACTGTCTGACAGGTGTATGTGGTACTCATTGTTGTTTTAATGGTCTTGGCTTTCGATAAGTGTCCTCTCTCCTCAAACAGATTATAAGATATGGAACAAGTGAGACTTTTATTTTACTCTTTTCCCCTGTCCAGTCCCACAGAACTACTGTTAAATGGGTACTAGGTAATGCTACTTAGATGAATGAACAAAAATATGAATTTGTTTTACCTGCCATTGCTAGTGTTTACCCAGATATAATCCAACCAAGAAAAAGGTGACCAGAAACATTTTGGGGTGGGAGAAGAACCATTGGTAAAGCATTCAGCAGTTCTGTTTCCTAAATTTAAGCAAATGTAAAATGAGGGAATTTAAATCAAGAGTTGGTGTGTGTGTTGCATTTAGGGAATTTCATGCAACTTCTCTCAAAGGTACCCTCTCTGCTGTCAAAGAAGTCATAACTTCCACAGAAAGAAAAAAACATCGCCTTGACCTGTGGGCATTAACTAGAGTGACGAAATAATGTGTCTTCTAGGCTGGGGCAACTTTGAGAAAGAAAGGGATTCTAATAAAAATTATACCAGATAAAAAGGCATAAGCCAGGACTGTCCTAGGTATTCTTTTTTGAGACATAGACTCGTTAGAAAAGGATATAAACTATAATCTCCTTCTCCAGAAAGAATTTACCCTAAGTTACAGGACATACAGACCTCTTATAGCCTGTCTGAATTCGCTGGTTGAGAATTTCTGGCCCATACTATTTCATGTTCATCTGAGTATGTTGCTCTTTCAGTATATTCACAGCCCACAAAAAAGGGTTAACGTGATCTTCCCGGGTCTCTAAATTAAACCAGAACAACAACAGTATATAAATATTATTTGTTGTAGCTGACCTGTGCTTTCAACTAAAATGTCTATAAAGCTTATATCTGTGGAGAAAATCTTATTTTCCATAGCCTGCATTTTAAAGGGGGAGCTGTGTTCCTGTTTAGGGCAGTATAGTTAAATATTTTTCTATCTATAACAGCATAATAATGACTTTTGAAATAGAGTCATTATTTTTCAGTACTTTGGAAAGCAACCCTAGGCGCTCTGTCCTTGAATTTTTTTGGCCTCCTTGCCACACATTTGTAGTCACTAAACCTGTAATAATGTCTGAGAGCTTGGTTGCTGTGCCGCATCATGCCAGTAGGTGTTATTGTAACATGCTGGGCCTCTCTGAGGGAGGACTTATTTTTTAATTAAATTTATTGGGTGACATTGGTTAATAAGAATATATAGGTTTCAAGTATACAATTCTCTGATACATCATCTGTGTAGTGCATTGTGTGCCTACCACCCAGAGTCAAATCTTCTGTCTTCCTATGAACTCGTATTTGACCCTCTTTACCCTTTACTACCCCCCCACCTCCCTTCCCTCTGATATTACCGTTGTCTGTGTCTATGAGTTTTTGTATGTTTTTCTTTTTTGTTCATTGGTTGCATTGTTTTGTATCCCACATGCGAGTGAAATCAAATAGTGCTTGACTTTTTTTGTCTGATATTTCACTTAGCGTGATATTCTCAAGATCCATCCATGTTGTCACAAATGGCAGTATTTCATCTTAGGCTGAGTAGAAATAGCCAACAAATATATGAAAATATGCTCAACTTCGCTAGCTATTACAGAAATGGAAATTGAAACTACAACGAGATGCCACCTCACACCTGTTGGAATGGCTGTTGTCAACAAGACAGGTAATAACGAGTTTGGAGAGGCTGTGGGGAAAAAGGAACCCTCACTCACTGCTGGTGGGAATATAAACTGGTACAGACACTGTGGAACAGTGTGCAGGCTCCTCAAAAGATTAAGAATAGAGTTACCATAGGACCCAGCAATCCCTCCTCTGTGTATCTAGCAGAAAAATCTGAAAAGTTCTTAAACTTTCTATTTTTTATGATTTCAAATTTTCAACAATGAGATTATAATAATCTCATTACACAGTCTCAAACAAAGCTTTATTTGTACACTTCCACTCTATTCATTCTGCCCCTTCTATTTCCTAAACATAATGAGCAATGTGTGAAAATATATATTTGGTGAGTGGCTTCATAGGGCACTGTCAGTTACTTGCTCTAAAAGACATTGTACACACACAAACACACACACACGTGCATCTTTGGAAGACCTTTATGTTTTAAGGACTATTTTTTAAATAACACATTTTATAAAACCTAAAGTTACTACATTCTCATTGTGGAAAATTTGAAATAGCACAAAACACAGAGTAGAAAATGCTTAACCCACCCATAATGCTACCATTTAGAGATAGCATATGCTACATACTGTTGTATTTATTTTCCTACAGTATGTACATATAGAGAATGTTTAGAGAGATATCTACATATAACCCCCAACTTATCATTTTTTAACACATATAAAATTATAGACACTTCCCAAAAATCTAGACTTGAAGTCAAAGAAGACCTTAATGATCTTCTTCTGGTTTAATATTATTTATTACATTAGAGATAAAGAAATTTATACATGGATTTAGCACCCACTTTTTAAAATCTCAAATGAACAAAGAGCCAAAACGTCTATATTTTCCCATGAGGAAATTATTTATTGCTGTGTTAATCTCAAATATAGATGTTGTCAAATAATTCAAAAAACATGTATAGATTTTCTACCATAATCACAATTATACTTTTTTGAATAGCACTTAAGAGGTAACAAAAATATTGGATTTTTAAAAAATTTTCAGAATGTGAGAAATGCCATTATTGTTGTAATCCCCATTTTAGACATTAAAGAAATGAGGTTCAAACAGATCAAACAACAGCCAAAATCATAGAGGAAGTCAATGAATGAGCTGCAACTTGAAATTAAATGCTCTGATTTCAAACTTCTTGTTGTTTTTAGTATAGTATTCTAATCCAAGCAGTAAGGTTTATGAAATAGAGTCTGTCCTCAAGCAATTTTACAGTTTTGCCAAAGAGACAGGCTCTATTCATCAGAATATATAGCAGACAGACAAACAAAAATAGCTAAAATTTATTAAATGTGTGCAGGAGGCTGAACATGGTGTTGAAAACTTTCCTGAGCTCTCTGATTTTATCCTCACCTCTGAAAGAGGAACTATTTCCCCCGTTTTCTATATTAAAAACTGAGTCATAGAGAGGTCAAATGGTAAATTAATTAAATGGTAAGGTTCATGCTCAGGCTCCTGGACCACAGTGATTAGCTGCCCAGTGATCTCAATGCCATGAGTCTTTTCTTCAGTGAACAACTGCAGTTCTGTCCTTGCAATGAAATCTGACATCTTTCTCAATGCTGGGAGCAGTGGGAAGGACCTTCATAAACATTGTGGAGTGTTAGGCTATTGATAGTCAAGTAAAGACTTAAACTGGACTTAGACATTGAGCAGCACACGTGGATGGAGTAAGACTAGAACTGCTATCACTGTGGATGCAGGCCAGAGCAAGAGAAAGGTAGAAACGAGCAAGAATGCGACATGTGGGGGAGATTTCCAGCAGCCCCACAGCCAGAATCCTGGGACCACAGCTTGAGTAAGTGATTACAACGGAATCAGGAAGGGCTGGGTTTCACCATTGAAGAATCGAGGGCCACTGAAGATTTCTGAATATGAAAGTCTGCTACTGCTGGGCCACCAGAGAGGTGTGCCTGGAGCAGGAAGATGTCTAGGTTAGTGTAATTGGCACTGAGCAGAAGCAGCTGTCAGGAGCTTCCACTTAAAAGCTTATCTTTGGTTTTGCCTACAAAGTTGAGAAAAAGAATCATTGCTGACTATGGTTCTGTTGCAGCTACAGCCCAGGGCAAGTTTGGAAAAAATAAATGTCAGTCTGTTGTCTTCTGTTGAGAAACAAAAAAGAAAGCATAAGCTCTGCTCTGGTTTAGCAGTGTGAATTTGGGGATTCACCTTTCAGTGGTTCAGAAGTCTGGCTGCATGTTAGAAGGTAGGTACCTGAGCACTTTTCAAAGGCACAAGTGCTCTGGGTTCACCCCTGGAAACTCTGATTCAGGTTCCTTAGGGCAGTGTCCAATCACTGAGAATTTTGAAACCTCCCAGTTTCTTCTAATGTGAGCATTTGGTTGAGAACCATAGCTGCAATGGAGGAAGTTAAAACTAGTGCTCTGTGTACCTTTCTTAGGGCCTTAAAATAGAATTCTCCTTTCCAAGTTTATTGTTTAAATCTGAGCATCTGGCAACTTGCAGCCAGAAGACCATGGTTAAGTATTTTAGAGGATATCTTTGGATGCTTTCTTTTACATGCCTGTATAAGTTTTCTGTAGAGGTCAAAACAAAAATGAATGAAAAACTTGACTGTCCTGCCAGGTGTCTCCCTGCCACTCCCCAATTCTACTTGTATTACAAACATTAGGGGCAAAGAGCTGATCTTACATGAGAACTCACCATGCAGACCTACCTTTCTGGGTCATCTTCCTACTTTCCCTCCACTAAACTCTCACTGCTCATTCAACACTTAGCAATTGGTGCCCACTCCTTCCTCAAGGAGCCTTTGGCTGAGTCATTCTTTAGGCCGCCCTCTGCCAAGGCAAGTCTTACCTCCTTCATGAATTCTGCCCTGGTGGAATCTGCCCTGAGAGCTCATTTTTTCCTCCCTTACTCGTACCTATGACTTGAACAGTACCTTAAGGCATCAAGATTTTTGTATGTGTCTATCTCTTCCCCTTCAAACCACAATGCCTTAGGTACTGTTCTATCCTACTCATAGCGGATGTCCAGGGCCCTTTTCTAACAGTCTTCTGTGCTAAACTCCACACACTCACCACTCTTTAATTCTGCTGGTGGGTCCTGATGCTTAGGCCATAGCACACTTGCTTCCTTTTGTTCATTTTCTCAATGTTTCTCATCTGCTCATTCTAAACATGGACTGTAGTTTTTTTCTGAGGCAGATGTCACAAGTTCCTGGGCCCCTCTTCTTAGGGTGGGATTTGAAATTTTGTATATATTTTATAGCTCCTAGACGGTTTTGAGTGTTAGCCAAGTTTTGGAAAGAACTTTCTAGAGCAACATTTTAAATTTCTTTTGTTACGATGCCCAGTAACTAATACTTTTACTCTGTGGTTCAACGCCCCACACAGCCATAACTGAAACATATATACTTACCTTTATTGTACATGAAATATTCTGATATTTTCTATCCTATTTTATTTTATTAAAAAATGTCAAGTTTGTAATTCTCTGTTGGGTTGCGACTCTTAGTTTGAAAAACGCTATTCTAGAATCTAGCCCAGAGTTACTCACATAGGTTGAAAAATCCTAGTGAGATATATAAATCTTTTTACTTTAGTTCTAAGGAATATTTTTAACTAAAAAGTTTTTCCTATCAATTAAAATTTTTTCCCTATCCCATTGTCTCTCTTGTAAACTAAATTGTAAGTATTAGCCATTTCCCTGAGCTGCTCACTGTGTTCTAGCTCTCAGTTTCTTTAAATATTCAAAAAGTCCTTCTAGGAGACATTTCTTAGGAGAACCTTGTCTGCATTCCAGCCCATAAGGACAAGAGAGTAGGTCTTTGTATGTCTTCTTTGGAGGACTTCAGCCTCGGAGAGAACACAGACCTTGCCTGCCTCCATCTTTATTTCAAGAAGTGGCAATACTGTGGAATACCATTGGCTTGTTCAATACATAGCTGTTGAATGTTTGCCTTGTGCCCACTAACTTAGTCTAATAAAACTTGACATCAATTTATTC
>PVJI01013848.1:0-46228 GCA_004026765.1 Micronycteris hirsuta
GAACCAGAGAGGTTCTTTGCCACCTCTACCGCTGAGTGTAGGAAACTGATACACGAGTCTTCATTCTGAGGCCCAGTTTGTTCTCTGTTAAGTTGCAAAACTAAACTTCACTGTATCCACTCTTCAGCAAAAAGCTGTAAACATGATTTTCTTCTCCTCTCCTCTATATGTGGGAAATAGGGTCCTTGTTGAGAAATACAACATTAGAAGTATTTAGGCTCTTGAAACTAGAATCGAATGTCAATGATAAATATTATTTTGAAATGATCAGATTCTCTTTACTGTTTCTTCACTCATTCATTTGTTTACTTGATACGTATTTCTTGGGTGTCTATTATTTGTATGACACCGAGCTTGAGCCCAGCCGGGGTTGTGAATCAAGTTAATTGTGTCTTGCTTTCATGGAGCTTACAATTCAATTAGACAGATGAAAATTAAACGGCAATTAAAGTTTCACACAGGCTATGACATGAGAGCCCAGGGTGTCGTGGAAACACCTGTTTGGAGAGAAGGGTTGACAGTGCAATGAGGAAAACAAAGATAAGGAATTTTTTAAACTGCATGTTTTAGCCATAAGAAAATGTCAATGGAGTAATGTACACTATAAAAAAATTAGAATTGTTTAATAAAGGATTTGAAAGTGAAGAAACAAAAACAAAAATAAGAACAAGTGTTTTAAGAGGTTTAGATAAAAATGAAGGAAAAAGAAATGGTATATTAGTTAAAGTGGGAAGAGAGAATATTCAAGTTTACCTTTATAAATATTAAGGATATTTTAATTTATAATATATTAATTAATAAGGATTAATAATTTATAAGGATATTGAAAATTTATAAATTTTAAGGATAAACATATCCTTAAAAATATTGTAAACTATTTTTGAGGATAAAGAACAGAAACACGATGAAAAGTTTTCAACTATTTTACGAGTCAGTATTACATAGATAGTGAATGTTCATGCTGAAAAGGGAAAAGGCAGACAGCTGTACTTGAACAGCAATAAAATTTTAAAAAGTGGGGGAAAAATTTAATTTGCAAAAACAATTATCTGTAAGTGAAGTGGCCTGTAATTCTACCACTTAGATATAAACAGTAGTAACATTTTGGTGTATAAACTTGAAGATTTAATGCATATGTACATAAGTAAACACACATTGATTAATTTTTATTAATGTGAGTCGTTCCATACATACTGTTTTGTAACACATTTTTTCAATGAAAAATGTATACTGAAAATATTTCCCAGGTCAATAAATGTACCTGCTTATTCTTAAATATTAGGTAGTCATTTCTAATATAGTTGTCACAATCTATCATTTTATCATTAAACAAATAGGATATTTTAATTGTTCATAAATGGAAGTAATACAGTTTTGCAGTATACAGCTGTGACCATTTCACTGAGATCATTACACGCCCATCCAATTATTTCTTCAGGATCAATTCTTACCAGTATGTTAGGTCTTGTACTAAAATTTTACACTGAGTTCGAACACTTACTCTAAGGTGGCCACAAGCGATGCCTCCTGGGAAAACCAGTAACAAAGTAGCTAGCCCCAGGACCTGACTGGTCTGCAGCCAGCCGTGCCCAAGGAGGATAATGGAGGTGCAATGAACACTGACTGAAAAAGTATTGGGGCACTTGGAGGTCACAGGGGTCCTACCAATAGTGTTGCTGTGACAGAGGAGAAATAGATGAACAGCTAATCAAACAAGGTGCACCAGAGAGAAGACCACAAGGAGAGAGATTAGAAAATTGAGCTGGCATTGCCACTTGTGAAATGAGAAACCTGCAAAGTCTCCCGTATGAGAAGGAGTTGATTTGACTGGCTTATGGTTAAAAATGGTTTCTGAATAGGAAGACTGACAGATTGGCTACTGTTTATCAGGTTAGATCTCAGGAGTGTTGGCTGGGGAAAAGCTAAGCAATTAACCAAACTGGTTAAGCTGACACCAAGAGGGGAAAAAATGGAAACAAAATACATGTTCCTGAAGTCACAGCATCACTTTCTAATGTTTCACGTTAGACAATGATCATGAGTTTGCCTTCCCTTCCACAGAAGGTCATAACCAGCCAAGGATACTGTCTAGCAGTCATCACAGAATACTCCAAGAGAGAGAGAAACTTAATCAGAACAACAATAAAAAGGCAGGAAAAAAGTTATTTTACATTTGAGAGTATTCGTTTTTTAAAAAATTTAATAACAATTAAAATATGTCAAAAATAAAGATGCCGTGCTCTCTTTCAAATGCATTTCAAAATAGAATGCAGAGGTAGCAAAGTGCAACATATTATACAGCGAGGTTTGTAGAAGTCAGCATTTAGAAAATATATTAACACATAAAATGTTTAAATGGGCTGTAAAATATCACAGAGCATAATTACTTATACATAAATTATCACGCAACAGATACTGCCTTGTTTTGTGTATAATGATTACAAAACATTTACCTATGAAAACTGCACCTTTATTATGCAGATTTCTTAAGGCTGTGGGACTGGGACTTGGTTGGAGTTTTGCCCTCATGGTCTATCAGGTAGTTTTGTCCTGTATTTAGCAAACACGAACAGGCTGATATTTTGATATTTTGTGTTTTCAAAACTTTGTTTATTTCATTTTCCACTATCAACACAGAAGACAAATACTCTAACCTTGTGATTAATTTGGTTTTTGTAAAAACCTAAGTGGGATCTTCATTTTATTATAATTACCATGTAACTATGGGGAAGGACCCTAGACTGAGTCCCTTACCTTTGTATTTGTATAATATGTAAGGTTTAATGGCTTGGCAAAGGTCAATCACAGAAACAGTGTAATACTAGATTTAGTCTTTTTTTTTTAATTATGTAGTTGAGTTTTTCCCTATGCCATCCTATAATGTAGAGTCACCTTCCAATTTTTTCAGATCTTTTCAGCAAATGATTAAATTAGTTCTCATTAAGTGAGGTTTCTCTCTTTTTCATTAAGCACATTTTAGAAGGTAAGCCCTGGTAATTTTTATACACTCTACGTGCTTTTACTTTTTAAAAATCTTGGTAGGTTTGTTACGAATAAAGTTATAGAAATTTAGCTTTTAAATTTATAATGGAGTCTAGCCATGCATTATTTGTGCTTCCTTTTTTAATACCACTTAAAAAATATTTTTTAGTAAGAACATTGAACATGAGATCTACACTCTTACCAAATTTTTTAGTATACAGTAAACTGTTGTTCCCCATACGTACAATGTCATACAGAGATTCTGAGAGTTTATTCAGCCTGCTCAACTGAAACTTTATGCCTATTGGTCAGTAACTCTCAGTATTTCCCTCATCCCGCGCCTGGCAACCACCATCGCACTCGGTCATTCTACGAATTTCACTACTTCAGGTACCTCATATAAGTGGGACCATACAGCATGATCACCTCTGAAGCTGGCTTATTGTGCTCAGCATCATGTCCTCAAGATTCATCCATTGTGTTACATATTACAGAAGTGATTATTTTAAAAGGGTAAAGAGTATTCCACTATACGTATATGCCACATGCATCGGTCATTTCTGTTGTTTCCACATCTTGGCTATTGTGAATCGTGGGGCAATAAACATAGAGGTGATAATATCTGAGATTCCAGTTGTAATTCTTTTAGGTGAACACACAGAAGTGAGATTTCTGAATCATATGATAGTGCTGTTTTTCATTGTTTTTTTTTAAAGATTTATTTTAATTTATTTTTAGAGAGAGGAGAAGGGAGAGAGAAAGAGAGGGAGAGAAACAGCAATGTATGGTTGCCTCTCACATGGCCCTCACGGGGACCTGGCCCGCAACCCAGGCATGTGCCCTGACTGGGAATCGAACCGGGACCGCTTGGTTCCCAGCCCGCGCTCAATCCACAGAGCTACACCAGCCAGGGCTGTTTTTCATTGTTTGAGGAACCCACATACTGTCTTCCATAGCAGTTGTAGGATTTTGCATCCCCAACAGTAGGAAGTATTCCAATTTCTCCTTATACCCACCAACACTTGTCTTTTTTTTTGTTTCATAATAGCCATACTGAAAAATATGAAGTGATATTTCACTGTGTTTTTATTTGCATGTCCCTTGTGATTAGTGATGCTTTGCATTTTATTATATATTTGTTTTCCACTGGTATTTCTTCCTCGGAAAAATGTTTCTTCATGTCCTTAGCCCATAATTTGCTTTATTCATTTTGGGTTCATTTGTTTGTTTGTTTGTTTTGTTTTGCTATTGATTTGTACAAGTTCCTTATATATTTTGGAGATTAACCTCTCGTCAAATATGTGGCTTGAAAATAGTTTCCCCCATTTGGAAGGTTTCCTTTACTCTCTGTCGATTGCTTCATTCACCGTGGAAAAGTTTTTTAGTTTGATGTGATACCACTTCCTTATTTTTGGTTTTTGCCGCTGTACTTTTGGTAGCATATCCATGAAATGATTGCCAAGACCAAAGTCATAGTTTCCCCCCAAAGTGTTCTTCTAGTAGTTGTATGGTTTCAGGTCTTACACTTAAGTCTTTAATTCCCTTTGTGTTAATCATTGTATATGGGGTAAGATAGAGTCCAATTTCATTCTTTCACATGTGGATATCCAATGTTACAACATCACTTGAAGAGACTATCCGTTTCCCATTGTGTATTTCTTGGCACACTTGTTAAGGACCAGCTGACCATCTACATGTGGGTTTATTTCCATGCTGTCTCTTCTGTTCCACTGATCTACAGATCTGTCGTTAAGCCAATACCATACAGTTTGAATAACGTAGCTTTATATTATATTTTGATACCAGGAAGTACAATGCTTTTAGCTTTGTTCTTCTTTCTCAAGATCAATTTGGCTCTTTGTGATCTTTTGTGGTACCATATGAATTGTGGAATTTTTCATTCCTGTAAAATTTATTTTTAAAAGGCCCCTGGAATTTTGGTAGAGATTGCATTGAATCTGTAGATCACTTTGAGAAGAATGGGCATTTTAACAATATAAAATCTAATCCATCAACACAAGAAATCTTTTCATTTGTTTGTCTTTTATTTTCTTCATCAGTGTTTTGTAGTTTTCAATATACAAATCTTTACATTATTTCTGTTCATACAGCACTGTGCCCGGGACAGAATCTCCAGTGAGAGGATGTTCCAAATTGCTCTCCTGGCTTTGGAGAGTCTGGTTTTACGTTCCCCTGGGACACAGGAGCCTTTCATCTGTGTTCTCACGAAAGGAATTTATACGTGAGTTATTGCAGAAGTGGCGTGTTTGTGGGAGAAAGGGAGTGTTCAGGACTACACTTCCATCATTTTCCTGAGGCCATGCACTCTTTTTGGAATTTTAATCTATACTCTTTAAATACATTTGGGAATTGCCATTAATTATACACCCTTTTTTGAAAGCCACAATATGCACTTGCTTATTAAAATATCTGCAGAGTCTTGCAATAACCAAATGTCTAGCAGGTGATACCTGGCATTGTATTAGCTACTTCATAAATGTCAGGTCCTAACTACTTTCAGTGTTTACATTATCTTTACTGTGCAGGTGAGAAAATAGATTGGCAAAGCAATTTTCTAAATAATAACAAACTTAGAGATATTGGAAATCACATGTCTAGCATCAATGCCCATGTTATTTCCACAATGTACTTTCATGTATGGGAACTAAATAATTCACAATTTTATGTACTCTGAACTTCAAAATCAAATCATGTAATAAAACCAGGCTTTAGTTCATTTTCTAAGAATTGAGAAGGAATCCCCAAACTAGGATATGTGACTTGACTATATATTCCTACAGTGCATGGTGCCTGTGACTTCATTAACCTTTATCATTATTTTTTGCAATTAATTTATTTGTAAACTCATGGGTCTCCAGAGCTAGGTTAAGGTCAGGAGCCTCTTAAGGTCTAGGATGGTGTCTGGCTCATCAATGCACTCTAATTACCAAGTAATGAATGGCTGGCTTTGAGTATGTCTACAATAGGCATTGACTGAAGGTGTGAATGCTCAACTGAGTCAACCGTAAGAGCAGATTCAGCAGGTTCCTCTGCTTTTACCCACACCAACACTGAAGTAAAACTGAGTACTTTACACCACTCCCAAAGCTGTACCTAGGTCTTGAGTTCACAGACAATTCCACTGGGAGAGGAGAAGAATTGCACGAAAAGCAAACTCAATTCAAGTCAGCATTGCTCATTCTTGCTCTCTGCAAATTACCACTAATAATGCTTCCAAAATTGTTCCTCTCTCTCTGGGATCCCACCATCTCACTGACTCTGGCAGCCCCTTCTCTACAGTCCTAGAAAATAGATCCTTCGCTACAAAACATGCACAAGCACAGAGAGAGAGAAACATTTTAAAATATATACACACACACTTGAATTTATAAATGTAAACTAAAACTGAAGGCATGATTTTTACTGGCATAGGTCTTTTTTTACTCACTGTTTCCTAACTAAAACAATAAGAAAAGGATACTTCCTTTCTGATTTCTAGTCCAGCTATTTTTTAAACATTTTCCTAAACTTTGAGTACATCTCTTTGGCAACATATAATTTTTAGAAATATTTTACTTATTTATTTTTAGAGAGAGGGGAAGGGAGGGAGGGAGAGAGAGAGAGAGAAACATCCATGGGAGAGAAACATTGGTTGGTTGACTGGGGCCCAACCAGCAGTCCAGGCATGTGCCTGGACCAGGAATAGAACCGGTGACCTTTGCTTTGTGGGACAACATCCAACCAACTGAGCCAAACCATTTGGGGCTACATATGATTTATATATATATATATTTGGAATGCTTCATGAATTTGCATGTCATCCTTGTGAAGGGACCATGCTAATCTTCTATGTGTCATTCCAATTTTAGCATTTGTGCTGCTGAAGCAAGCACACAGAGTATGAATTTTAACCTATAGAGGTGTTATCATATAATTGAAAATATTCTGCTTAAAAAAAAGTTTTTCTTTAAACCACACAGGAAAACTGTGTTCTTGAAACTATGTCAGTTTGAATAAAAGTGCATTTATTGTTACCTGTGACAATAAAAATTTTGAGTTACTATTTCCCTTGCTCTGTATTCTTACAGGAATAAACAGCATACATTTCATATCAAATAGTTGAGACATACACTATTTTGGACAATTTAACCCACAGCGTTTATATAGCTATAAAGGGACCACAGTGTGTTTTAATATCCCACAGTAGTACTTAAAGAGAATAAAAAATGTAAACAGTAAGAAGATACACTTATTTTAAGTGTTCTCTGATCCTGTATCACTGCATAATCGTGTATAAAATATACTACAATTTTGAAGTTAGAGGACATATAGTATGAAAAATTATATTAATCACTAAAATCTGCCTATCATTTCTCTTAAAATCTTTGTACGTCAATCATCATGATAGTATCCTTAGATAGACTTTAAAAAAAAATACTCTGAGGCAAACTCAATAGCATATCCGAGTGTTTTGTATTAACTTGTATTATCGGAGAACAAGGCCCTGTGGCTTTCACAATCATACGCCCAAGTCATTTTAGGCTCAATGATTTTATTATCATTGCTACCATTCTTTCCAATGGTTTATCTTCAACTACCAAAGCACAAATGAAATCGGAAAAGTGAAACACTGCTCCATTGCATTGCGTTCTACTGTTTAAGCAATCTTCTTCTTTAAAGCCATGAGGAATGTGAAAAGAAAACTACTCCGGGGCAGATATTTACAGATTCGTCTATTTTATCTAATGACCACAAATGCATCTTTGAATTATATGCTTTAGGCCTGTAATTTTACCATAGTAACTAGACTTGATTTTCTGTAACACTGTACATTTTATAGCTAAGGACCAATTTAATTCAATAAACATTTCAGCAATTTTTTTTTGGCCATATATTTTCTTAAATTTAAAAGACTAAAAAGCAAAAGGCACAAATAAAATGGCGCAGCCAATTTGGAAGAGTTTGACAATTTCTTAAAAGATTTTTAACCTTTTTTTTAACAGCATAACCCTCTTACGCATTAACTTTACTCTTAGTTATATACACAAGAGAAATAAAAATGTCAGTGCACACAAAAATGTGTACATATATATTCACAGAACATTATTTGTAATAGTCAAAAATGGAAAACAATCCAAACATCCACCAACTGATGAGTGGATAAACAAAATGTAATATATTCATGCAATAGGATATTGTTTACAATAAAAAGAAATGAAGTACCTATACATGGTACAACATGGATGAATCTTGAAACTATTATGCTAAGTTAAAGAAAGCAATACAAAGACAAAATATTATGATTCCTTTTATATAAACTGTTCAGAGTAGATATACTTTCTGTATAGAACCTATACAGAAAGAAATTACCGTATTTTTTGAACCATAAGACGCACCTAGGTTTTAGAGGAGGAAAATAGGCGAAAAAATGTTTGAAGCAAAAAATGTGGTAAAATATTTAATAACATAAATAACGTTCAGACTATAATTCAGCTACATTTGGACTGTAAGATGCACCCCCATTTTCCTCCCAAATTTGGGGGGAGGGGAATGTGTCTTATAGTCTGAAAAACGCAGTAGATCAGTGACTGCCTCAGGCTGGAGGGCGGGATCAAACTGGGGAGTGACTGCTAATGAAAACGGGGCTTCTTTTCGCGGTAGAGAACGCGCTGGCAGATTAGATGGTGGTGATTCTAAAACAACTCACTAAAAAGATACCAAAAAGCACTGAATTGTTCATTTTTAAGTAAGTGAATTTATGGCATTTGAATATATCTCAATAAAGCTGATTTTAAAAAATCAAGAGTCACTAAACTATAGACAAATGTTCACATAACATAATATGATGTCTAAAATTTAAATCAAAACACATGGAGGGGTACGTAATTGATTAAACAAGATGAGCCTGGATTGATCATTGTTGAAGCTGATGGAGAGTTTCTAGGAGTTCATCGTTTTATTTTTTTCCAGTTTTGTCTGTGATCAAAATCTTTAGTGAAACTGATTTAAAAAATAATTTCCCTAACCATTATTTGAAGATCATGTTCCATGTGCTTAGAAAAATTGATTGCTCTAGGAATGATCCTTATATACTCTGAAATACCCATTGATTGTGTCAAATTAACAACTGGCAGAGATTAAACATTTGGTGTTTTAAATAAAACTCCTAGAGAAATAAACTGAGAAAGAGTAGCCCCTTGCTAGCAGAACAGTTGTGGTCTCTGCGGAAATCAGCCACTTTCCTGTTAAGAAGGGGGCAATGGTGGTGTGACTTTGGGTGGCAGGCACACACTGTAAGTTACAGATCATGTGTCATAGAAATGTACACTTAAACCTATAATTTTATTAACCAATGTCACCCCTGTACATTTAATTTTTTAGAAAAGAAGGGAGCATTGAGACTTTAAATTCCAATTCTTCATCTATATTCTTTCATAGGTAGGGAATGGATGAATCATCGTAACATGTTATAAAGTTAAAAAAAAAATCTTTCTCCTTCCCTAAAGAATTCCTACAATTCCCTCTGGAAGAAAACTCACTCCTTAGTAAGAAATATGAGCCCCATCTTTTTATCCTAATTAAAATAAAAGCTGGTGCCCTGGCTGGTGTAGCTCAGTGGATTGAGCACGGGCTGGGAACCAGAGGGTCCCGGTTCGATTCCCAGTCAGGACACATGCCTGGGTTGCGGGCCAGGTCCCCATGAGGACCATGTGAGAGGCAACCATACATTGCTGTTTCTCTCCCTCTCTTTCTCCCTCCCTTCCCCTCTCTCTAAAAATAAATTAAAAAAATAAAATCTTTAAAAAAATAAAAATAATAAAATAAAAAATAAAAGCTGGGAACTTTTTTGGTCACTTATGAGTTGCCAGCATGGTCCACCTTCAGGCAGCCAAGTCCAGACCAGGCACCAGTGAGTTAGGAGAGGAACAGTAAGCACCTGGATCCACCTCCACCTGCACGCCACATTTCAGGGCAGATAGTGCTCATTCGTCTCAGAGCTCCTTCCTGCTGAGCCTCGGAATCCTTCTTATCAAAGCGACCCAGACAGAACACCGCCCATCAGAATTTATATATGAACTCAAACGTATTTGCTTTTCAGGCTTTCTGTCAATGCTGATATTAAAGATAAAGTTAAGAAAAGGTAGGATTTGGCTTCAGCATGAGAGTAAATGTTAATCCTAGTGCAAAAAACTTCCACTAGCTTCAGCACTAGTATTAGGGTTTTGGCTAAGATCAGTGGTAGAATTACGGTTAGTTTTAGATGGCATAATTACAATGTCATATGAGAGTTATATCTGAGAACTTTTTGTCTAATATTAGAAAGAATGAAGTTAGAATTGAGTGTATTTTACTGTGATGGTCAGGTGAAGATCTCTTTTTAAATTAAGCACTCTATACATTTAATCAATTGCAGAAGAAATGGCTAGTGGTTGTTTTCTTAGCCAATCCTCTTTTTTAACTTCATTTTCAAGAGACTCTATTACACACAAATTCATTTTTATATATATTTCAATTACAGTTTGCTTTTCATATTATTTTGCATTGCTTTCATGTGTACAGCACCGTGGTTAGACAATCGTGTTCTTTCCAGTGTTCCCAATATTTCCAGCACCAACCTGGCACCGCGCATAGTTATTCCAATATTATTGACTGTGTTCCCTATGCTGTACTTTACAGTCTCGTAATTATTTTGTAACTACCCGTTTGTTCTTCTTATTCCTAACACCTGTCTCACCCAGTGCTCCACCCCACCGCCCCTCTGGCAACCACCAGTTCACTCTCTGTGCCTGTAAGACTGTTCCAATTTTGTCTGTTTGTTTTGTTCTCTTTTTTTTTTAATAATTACTTGATTGTTGTTCAATTACAGTTATCTGCCCCCACTCCCCTCCCCTCCCCCCAACCCCCTCCAACCCCGCCTCCCTTCCCTGTCTCCCCCCTCCCCCTTGGTTCTGTCCATGTGTCCTCTGTAGTGTTTGTTTTTTTCATTAGATTCCACATATAAGTGAGATAATATGCTATTTTTCTTTCTCTGACTGACTTATTTCACTTTGAATAATACCCTCTCAGTCCATCATCCATGGATATCTTGAAAATATTGTAAAACCTTTCAAAGCTCACATGCTTCTTCTCATATTGCTTATCTTGAGCAAGTGTTGTGAAAGAATAATAATGAAAGTGTTTTAAAAAACCTCTTAGATTATACTAACTGAGCTCTTAAATTAGTAGTTTTATTCAACAGATTATTTTATATGACTCATAGATTTTATTAGTTAATTTTAATATTTGCTTAATAACATTTGTTAGACTACTGAACAATCATTGCAAAATGTTTCATATCTTTTTATTACCATTCAAAAAAAATAAAAATCCAAATTAACGTGATCAAAAGCCAGTAATAAAATGACAGACACAGAGAATGGATCTTCGTCTATAGTGAAATAATAATAGGCCAAAAATAGCCACATTTTTTCATTAAAATACATGCACTAATTTCAACCACGATACAAAATTCATATTCTATGAATGTGACAGCAACGCATATGTGATGAGTTGCTGCTCAATTCCACCAAGCTTATCCAATTTATCATCCTTGTTTCAAAGCAGAAAGCAGGAAATGCTTTATAAGTATTAGGAGCCATGCCAAACAGGATGAAACTTTAAATCCCTTTAAGAAGTTGCTCACGTTAAACTGTAAAAACAGAAACTGGCCCTGATTGACACAAGGCCATGGAGTAAGTGTGGCTTGCTTGCTTGCTTGTTTGCCAACTAGCTCTCTACCTATTTTCCTCTGTTTTCCAAAAGGATTTCAATCAAGGCAAATAAACGGAGTTAATGAAGAATGATACAAAATATAAATATTTTTAAAATGACAAAATAGAAATATGAGGGTAAATTACCTATGTCAAGACCAGAGGAGCAAATACTAATACAGAATGCACGTTGCGACCATTTTCTACATTTACCTAAGAAGAGCTGCAAATTCAACTCAGACTTCCCTAATTACAAACATAAATAGAAAACAAGATGTTATGAGATTTGAGTAGTTACTAAATGAATCAATTAATCAATGAACAATCATTTAAACTTTCTCATCTTGAAGCACTCTGTGCTCACACATGCTTCCGTATGTTAAAAGATGGAAAAATAAAATGACATTATGGTTGGCTTTCTATGTGTGCCTTAAAAACAATTCCAGTCTCAAGAGCAAAGTTACAGTGTATTCATGTAGATTTCTCCAAGTAAGGTAAGGAGCGATGGCATAATAAATCTATTTCTAGTCTTGCAAGCCTTCAAGAGAATCTAAAATTGCATCGTTTCATCAGGGGCCAAGTTTCATGTCAAATAGTGTGTAAAATCTAATAATACTCAGCAGGGGATAGAGCCATTGCATGGGAAAAATGAAGGCTACATGAGAATTTTTTTTTACTTTTTTTTATTGTTGTTCAAGTAAAGTTGTCTCCATTTTCCCGCCACCATTCCCCAGCCACCCCACCTCTTACCCCTGATCCCAGGCCCCTTGGTTTTGTCCATGTGTCCTTTATAGTCGTTCCTGAAAACCCTTCCTCTTTCCCCCCATTATTCCCTCCCACCTCCCCTCTGGTTACTGTCAGTTTGTTCTTAATTTCAATGTCTCTGGTTATATTTTGCTTGCTTGTTTGTTTTGTTGATTAGATTCCACTTATAGGTGAGTACATGAGAACTTTACCAGGGATATTGCAGTCTTGACTAAAAATTTCTGAAGTTCTTTTGTTTAGACTTTGAAACCAGGTACAGGGGCAAAGGAAAGGAGTCACAATATGGATACCTTTGTGGCAAGAGCAATTTTCTCTTATTTCACTTGCACACTTTCATACTTTTTTTTTCTAGGCATTTAATAGTCCCAGTGGAGAGACAGTGGGTTGGAAAGAATTCTTACTTGGAGTCATAGAATCTGAGCTCTAGTTTCAACTTTGCCTCCAGCTGGTCTTTCTCTTCATCTGTTTCAGACCGTTTTTCCTATCTTTAAGTGAGAAAACTTTGCTCTCTAAGCTCACAACACAGATCTATCTTCCACTAATTATATGGCTTTAAGGCAGTTAATTACTTAACATTTCCCATCCTTTAACTTTATGTCTGGAAATGGGTTCCAAGCCTACATCTTACAGAACTTTTGTGTGGCTTAAGTGAGCTCACATAACTAGAAAGTTTACAGAGTACCAAGACATAGTAGATGCTCAATAAATGCTATGATTTTTCTCTTTCCTTTTGCATTCTTCCCCTTTAAAGTCTCCTCACACTCTAAAATGTATTTATACTAAGAAACAATAGATGGCCCTGGCTGGTGTGGTTCAGTTGATCGAGTGCCAGCCTGCAAACAAAGAGTCACTGGTTTGATTCCCAGTCAGGACATGTGTCTGTGCTGAACAGCAGAGAGTATCTCCCACTGTATGTCCAGGCCTGGAGGGCCTCATCATACATATTTTGAGTGTGTCTCCTTTTTCAGTGTGCATTCATACACACAGGCACAGCCATTTTTCTAAGCGATGTCAAGAGTGGCTGGGTTAGAGAAAAATCTGGCTACATTAATACATTCTTCCTGCAACTTCCCTTCCTTCGAGACAAATGGTCACCTCTCTTTTCCTCACTGTTTGCTTAGTGGGTCTGGATCTCAGGCATATGTCCCTGAGATCGGAGCTCATTACCACCACACTAGCAGCAGTGCAGGGTGGGGTGGGGGTGAGGGGCACACTGAAAACTCCTTAATGCTCTTCTCCATAATCTGTTAACCACTAGGAACCCTCCCAGACTCATCTGGTCTTTGAACCCAAGCTCTCTCAGGCCTGATATACTCCACCTTAGCATGAACAGGAGTAGAGAATCCCCTTGTCTTGCCTCTATGACTCCTAAAAGATAATTACAAAACTTTAGTCTTCCTTTGGTATCTGTTCAAAGAGCTGGACTATTAGTGTTATCATTTGGTTCAACACAGAGGAAGAAACCTCACCATATTCAAGAGGCGAACTCTCTCTGGATGGTCATAATTACCTGGATCAAAAGGGGCCTCATTTACTATCCAAAGACACAACCAAAACAAAACTCTGTCTCTTGCATTCTCATCCCCCTGAACTCCTCCAGCTCCTCTGCCTCTGTTAGATTCTACTTCAATGTTCCCATTTCGATGATCCCTTTGGAGAAGGGAACTCTTCTGGATCTAATGAGTGTGCCGAAATTGTTTTTCCAAGAACGATAAAGGCAGTCAGACTTTATATGGGTTGTGATAATCGCTCCCCACACTGCCTTAGCAAGGAACAGAGCTGTTGGGAACAGCAAATACTGCAATGTTACGTAAGGACTCATTCATCTCCTTTGCTTCTCTGCTCGCTGGCTCCCAAGACAGTGATGGGCTACAATATGCACCTATGAGAGAAACTTGATGCCATTTAAGGATATGCCCCAAGACGAGCTGCAGAAAAGAAATAAAGCAGAGCCTAGAAGTGGAGAGATAGAAAGAAAGGTAAAGCAAGAGAAATCATAGGATAGAGTCCACAGAATTAGCCTCAGGTGCCCGAAAGTACTCTCCCCCATGGTTAGAAGCCAAATTGTCAGCTGACTTATATTCCTAAATGATTTAATTTTGTTGCTATAAAATTCTCTCTGCCACATTATCACTCCCAGCCCCTGTTCAACATCTTTTTTCTTCTTTTGAAGATAGATCGGATTGAGAATTCAGAAAGAGAAGCCTTCTTTTCTGAGATTTTGAAATAATGAAGTAGAAGCATCTACTCCAGCCAAATGTGCTCAACTGATGAATATGAAATACTTCTATTTCATATGGTGTCATAGACTCATTAACTACAGTAAGAGGTAGCTTAAATGCTGGAGTATTACAAAGTCAAAGCATAGAACATTTTTCTTGAAAAGATAAGGAACTTAAATCCTGAGTTCTATTGAAAGATCAAACCTCCATGGGGACTTAGGTTTAGAAGCTAGCCAAAACAAGACCTTAGTCTCTGCCATATTATTTAAAACACCAGTAAAATTGTGGAGTCATATAAAGCATGATTGTGGAAAGCACATTTACTGAGCATTTAGTACGTGTTAAACACCTTTGAACAAATTATCCCAGTGACAATCATCTGAAATATCGTACTTATGACTCTCACCACTAAATGGGAAATGAGGAACTTAAAGGCTTGAAGATTTCAGTAACGTGCCCAAGATCACACAAGCATGAGCAAAGGTGGGATTCAAACCCTGTGCTGACTTCAGAGCCCATGCAACTGACATCACACCATCTGCTGCTACCTCAGCAGGCCTGGCTGGTTGGAGAAGCAGAGCTTGCTTCCAGGCCCCGCTTTTGACTAGAGCACATAGCATCTGCGCCTCTCCTTCGGCACCTAGAACTCAAGTTGATATTCTGACTTGTTCTCATAGGTGTCTGTCTTGTTCCCCGTGGGCTGCCAGCTCAAGAATGGCTTCGTTCAGCATCCACTTCTACCACTAAGCAACTATATGGTAGTAAACTCTTTGTAGCTTAGTTTATTGGTCTTTAAGATGGAGAAGAGCACCCACCTCATGTGGGTGTTAATGAGTTAGTATTACAAAGAACTAGTATAGTACTTGGCAATAACTTAACTCTCTATAAATTTAGCCAACAATATGTACCTTTATCTTCAATCCCCAAGTAGCACATAGTACTTGAAAGCTGCAAATAGTAATAATATTTATAATACTATTTAAGACAAGACTTCCCCTGTTACGAGAGTTATAAAGCCACACAAACTTATCTAGAGTTTAATTTGAAAATCTAAATAAATTATGATAATCATAATTCTCACCTTGTACAGTAATTATAAGTATTGCACGACTTAATATATGTGAAGAAACCAATGTTTAGCAGGAAACTTGTATTGGTTACAAATCAAAATGATTCTGCTTGTTCTTTTCTTTCATTTTTTAAAGGTATTTTCTAATTTATGTGGCATTCTGTTTGCTTTGTTATGCTCTCATAGTACTTGCAATGCGTGTGTTTTGACACCCAGCACACAAGGCAATTATTTGTATATATCTGTCTGCTTCATGAAATGCGTAGTTCCTTGAGGGTAGCAGCTATGACTTATTTATATTTGACTTATTGCTGTTTAGCACAGTGAT
This sequence comes from Micronycteris hirsuta, assembly GCA_004026765.1. Lineage (NCBI taxonomy): Eukaryota > Metazoa > Chordata > Mammalia > Chiroptera > Phyllostomidae > Micronycteris > Micronycteris hirsuta. The sequence continues at coordinate 16,117 of PVJI01013848.1, forward strand.
GGCATATAGTAGGTATGAGGGATGAATAAGTAAAAAATGTCTGAATGTTTTTTAAATTTAGAAGAAGAAAAACTCAAAGAAAAGAGACTAAAAAGGAAAAGAGGTGAGGAAAGATGGAGGGAACAAAGGACAGGAAGGAAGGAAGGAAAGAAGGATGGATGGGAGGAAGGAAGGAAGGAAAGGAGAAAAGGAGGGAGGAAGGAAGGAGAAGGAAGGGAAGGAGGGGAGAAGGAAGGAAGGAGAAGGAAGGGAAGGAGCATGGTTACCTTTGCTTTGTCTCTGTCCTCAATACAATGTTTATTTCAAGCTACTTACCTTTGAAGTGAATGAAGAGAACATGAAAAAGTGAAAAACAAAAGAAAAGTCTTGAATTTTTACAAAGGGCCTAATTTGTGGTACACAAAAAGTGGCGACTTTAGGTAGCAAGAGGCACCAATCCAGTGAATAGTATCTTTTTTACTTAAAATGAAATATGAAGACAGGAATATAGTTCATTTTAAAAACATTTATTGAGCACCTACTATGTATGCACATACCCACACAGCATGGAGACAAAGGCCCTTTGTCTCCCCGCCTTCAAGGGACTCGCAGCCTAAGACATTTGCAGAAGTAAACAAATTATACCAAAGGACATACACAACTCTAATACTGCATGAGGTTTAAAGTTACTAAAGGAAGGTATGTTATATGAAGCACCATGGAACATTTCCCAGAAAGGGAGTATATGAAATGTGATTTCATGGGATGATGTAAGCACCAAGAGGGTAGGAAGACTGAGGGTGGAGAAAGGCAGAGTGTGAATTAAAAGAATATAAATGGGAGTCTACCATCACGTTGATATTACTGGAATGTAAATCAAAAGAAAACTAGGAGATAGTGAGGCTGGACAGAAACAAAAAGTAGAGCTTGAACTTCACCCTTTAAACAATGGATAAACCAGGGATGTGACGGTACCCAATTAGAGGTGTGGTTTTGTTTCAAAAGAATACTGCATTCTAATTGCCATAAATGTTATTTTTATTTTAAAAAAAAACTTGCAGATAATATATCCTCCACAAATGTTTCTCAAATGTGATCACACACTAAAAACCCCTGGGTGGCTTTTAAAAAATACCAGTGCAAAATATAACACCAAATTAAATAACATGTGGATATGGAGCCCAGTCATCTCTGTGCTAAGCCAAAAATGGCAGTTCTTCATTTCAGAGAGAAGACGTGGGAACCCAGTGACGGCGTGTTAGTATCACAACTGGTCCACTGATATCTTTGGTAAAAGTAAAGGCAAAGGAAGTAAAACGCTGATTTGACAACGCTTTCTCGCCTAGGCAAACCCACCCAGACGCTACTAGGTTTCAAAACATCAAACGGATTCCATTTATATGCCAGTAATGGTTAACATTAGAGAAGATGAGAAGACCAGAAAATGATTCTCCTAAAAAGAAGGATGCTGCAGGGAAGATAGAAAGCTTTGGTGAAAATACAGATGAACTTGAATACAATAGATAAGGCTCCTGACTTGGCCAATAGAGTGTTAATGTTTGCGCTGACATGGATATGCTGCCTGTATCTATAATTCCCCCTCTCTCTCCTCCTTCTCCTTTAACTCACCTGCGAACTCCCTTCAGTGGACTTCGAGAGCGGTTTATCCTACAACTGGCTGCTGTTGAATCACTCCTGCTAGCTGTTCCCCATCAATGTGACCTTCCTCACAAATCCTGTGTCTGTCTTCTCTCACAAAATATTAACCCTGAATTTCATGCATTGAACGTCTTCGCAAAGTTCTCCACCATGGAACACAGAAATCCAAAAACTTATTTAATGATTCCCAATGAATTATCTGTTTGTCTGCTCAGTCAAATGTGTAGACATACACACATCATTCGGCCACATAGACCCCTATGGGCAGTTATGGGAAGACTATGGGTCTCTAGGTTGAGTAAATTCTCTGCTGAACAATATGCCACATCTTACTTGCTTTAACAACTTACTTTATGTGTTTTCGACATGATGAAGCATCTCGGCTATTGTTGATCTTTAAAATTTTAGGAAGTTCAAATGAAGAGTTTGTGGCCAGTCAGCATTATCACAGAAATACAATTAATATGTGCTGATCTTTTACGTAGCAGAATAGCTCTCCAGAGGTAGGTAATTGAAAAGGGAATGTACTATTACTTACTGAGAACCACCTTTGTGATTTGGCACTATGTAAAACTATTCACTCATCTTAAATCATTGACATTTAGACCTAATCATCTCAGTTTCAGTCCTTATAGAAAGATAGTGGAGGTTTAAAAAAAGATAAAATAATTTACTTAACTTCCACAGTAAGTGATGCTGATGTGGACTCCTGACTGCGAAACCTGGGCTTTCTTTGCTACTCTCGTGCCTCAGTGAAATGCTTCCCAGTTTGCCTGTTTCCATAAACCTTAGTCCCTGGGCTGCTAGGTGGTGGCTCTGGCCAGCAGAGTGAGGGCAGGTCGCTCCCAGGGACCATGCACCTGATGTGAGGCTGCAATCCCTCTGGAATCAATAAACCTAGAGGACACCTTCTCACAATCCACAGAGTTACAATGCCTAAAGAGAGCTACTCAATGGAAAATGGATATAAAAGTTTGCTTTGTGGTACCCACATTAAAAAGTGTCCACAGGAAGTATGTTCCTCTCTTCAGCCCCTTTCTTTACGTGTCAGTGAAGAGTGGAAGTGAGCAAACACAGGGCCCAAAGACAGAGCGGGCACAGTGAGCGTGCTTTATGCTCACCAGTCACCTCTGTTAGTTCTATAATGGATGCGAGTGCCCACAGGAAATTTTCATTTCACTCTCCCTTTTCCTCCTCTGAAAATTGTAAATATTATACTTGTCGATGTTTTCCAGTTAAGGCTGTGATCAGTCCTCAGACTGCTCTGTCCACTAATACAGAGAATCTGTTTTGGAGAAACATAATAACTTCCGTAAATGCAAGGAGCTTTACAACAAAGGAGAAGATGTTAATATAGTGGTTAAAGTAATTCTGAAGGAAGGGAAAAAAAAAACTGGTACCTTACAATTTGGAGTCATTTGGCACCTCTGGGTCTTTTCTGGAGAAGCTTGTTTAAATGAAACGATAAGAGAAAACCAATTTACAACTTAAAATAAGCAGAGTTCATGTTTCCATGCTGCTAAAAGGCAAGGTTAGACGAATACCATGCAGTTATCATAAAATTTTTATCAAGAAGCTGCAGTACCTTTAATAATTCATTATTTTACCTTCTTTCAAAAACTCCTCTATCTGCTTTTAAGATGTTGTTTTTATTATCCTGGAAGAATTGGTTTTGGAGAGAACTCTTTCTCTAACTACATGGTGACACATCTAGAGCCAAGGGGTCATGATTAGTATAAACTAATTCCATTCCTCCTCTTCATACATTTCCCATCGATTATATTAACAAAGGCACCCCCTTCCTGCCTACATCAACTTAACAGCAGACTGAGGGAAATACAAAGTGGCCTATTCAAAGCTCCCTGAGAGGTTTATAGAAACTGTAATGCATATAATGAAACTTCTTGTGAAGATCTAACATTAATAGGCGTGTATCTTGTTTCACTAAATACAGAGTCCTTTTCGGCACCTTATTTATGAAATTCTGTAGATTGCTAAATATATAATCGGTCAAGAATATGAAAATCCACCTTAGGCAGCATTTTGTGTAAGAATGGTAAAAGTTACATGATAGCAATTGGTCAGGCTGAGGTAGCCATCCCAACCGGAACACACAGGTGAACCATCAAATGTGGCCATAGCCGTCTGATTGTGTTTGGATGTAGAGAAGCCACCGGTTCTTTATTAGATACAATGTAATCACACAACTCATCTGCCCAATGCCCTGACTTCAGTGCACCTTTTAAGATTATTCTTGGAGGCATTAGGTAGTGACTGAGATACTTAGTGTCAAAAAATGAAGATAAGACTTCCAGTGGGGAGGAACAACAAAAATAAAACCCAACAATTTATTAAGTTAAAAAAAAATAGAGCACAAAAAGCCTGAATCCATAATAAAATGTACTGGTCTGAGCTTACCATTCCCAAAGTAACCAAATGTGCGTTTTTAAAACGTGTTGGAGGATGCCAGCATCCATGCCACACTCTGATAATTTCCAGTTATGGATTTTAAAACTTAATTAACCCAGGGAATAAGAAAAGGCAAAATAACACAACAAAAACAATTTCTGCAGCTTCCTTGTTGGTGATTCCCATAATTAGCCATTAAATGTTAATGAAAAATAAACACTTTTTCAAATGTTTTGTCGCATTAATTCTAAGCATTATTTTTGATAGGAATAAAATGTTTGCCGTTTTCATCGGAAAAACCACAAGAACCAAGTGCTTTCAATTTCCCTATAAAATCCGGGGTTCGTCAACACACAGACGTTTTACGAAGCGGAGGGCTGACTCCCGTCCTCGCCGTCTCGGCCACACGACATCCTGCATAGAGTCTGACCGTTTAATGAGCTAAACCCACACAGAGTCCAGCCCATCAAAGAGCCTTTACTCAAAGGGCCAAAAGCAGAGGTGGGGAGTCCACGGACAGGTGTCCAAAGCGGAATTGCTTGTTTCAAGCCAATGGGATTTTGATCTCAAGATAGAAACAAAAGTCCACTTTGGGTTTTTGTTTTGCCCCTTCCTGTCCTCCAGGCAGCCCCACACACCCCTAGCCACTCTTGAAGAGGAATAAGGGGGGCGCATGGATTAGGGGGCTTTGCACAGCAGCACTAGAGTGAAGGCTTCTTTGAACGCACTTCTTGGGGGATCCTTCTTCACTTTGACCATGATGATGGTGGCCATGGAATCAGAAGTGTGTGTGTGTATTATATACATATTCTCTCTCTATATATATATAGAGATATATGTATCTATATATAGAGAGAGATACTATGTATATTAAATGTACAGAGAGATTTGGTTTATCAGTTAAAAGTGTCAGTTTACTCATCTGTAAAACAAGGTTAATATTAGAAGCTAACTTATAAGGTTCTTATGAATATAAAATGAGATAAAGTATTTAAGCCCGTATCAGGGTTTAGCCTACAGTAGATGCCCAATACATGCTATCTTTTAGGAAGCCTTCTGATCTGCTGACAGCTGGAGCTTTTATGCAGTGGTCCATTCATTCACTCATTCATTCCCATCTAGTATCTGCTGTGTAAAAATAAACTGTGAACAAGACAAGTATGGGTGGTCTTAATGCTCTTGGATACTATAATGTGATGATAACAAATTATAACTGATAAGTGTCTGGCACACAGTATGTACTCAGTATGCAATTAAACACCCAGAAAGGAGGTGTTATGAGAATTTGTTAAAAGAGGCTTGATCTGATCTGCAAGAACAGGGGAGAAATCTCCAGGGGGAAAAAAATTATAAGCACAGACCTGAAGACAGTGATTTCTGTTGGTTCCAAGGTAGAGGGAATTTATGCAAAGGTCCCACATAGGAGGAAGCAGGACGTTTGGAAAGTGCACATTGATGAATACCACCAGAGAAAGGTAGAGTCCTGTCAGGCAAGGCTGCACAAACTGCACCCCAGATTTAAGGCTTAATCCTAAGAATAATGGGAAGCTATGAAGGTTTTAATCATGAAAATGACCAAAGTTTCCGTCAATAGACCTCCCCTGTTGCAGCACGCAGAACGAGTTCGAGAGGCCGAGAGTTGAAGCTGGAAGACTCAGTGGGAACCTAACGCATTTGTCTAGTGAGAGAAGACAGTGGCTTAGACAAGCACCTGTAGATAACAGGAATGGAGTAAAGCGGACGGATTCAAGAGATGTGCTAAAACTCACTCGACTAAATAATGTCAAATTAAAGACAGATAATCAAGGTGCTAGATCAATCTGTTTAGAGAAAGGTACTCATCAGCCACGGAGGGCCAACTGGAATCCTCTGGGATCCTCTTGCCTGGATCACTGGTGAGGACTGGCAGAGATTCCAAAGAACTATCAAGTGGCTGAGATTCAAGACACAAGGCAAGCCCCCTGATCTCCATGAAGGGCTAGAAAACAGAGTAAAACAGTGATTTAAAAAGTTGGCTCCTCCCCCGGTTTAAAAAGAATACAAAACTGAAACCTTCTGTGAAGGAGGGTGATCAACGTGAATCCCAAGTATGCCTGGATCCATGGGCTTACGCCTAACGGGCAGGGGAATGGAGAGGAGAAGATGCTCAGGTGTGCAACCAACCCGCCTGGGTTCGGATGCTGATTCTGTCACTTACATTGGGCAAGTCGAATAGCCACTGCACGCCTAGGTCTCCTTCTCTGTAAAATCGGGATGACAATATGTGCTTCCTGGGTTTACTTAAAGGACCAGGCGAGTGAGTGGCTTCGAGTTGTGCCTGGAGCACGCATGTCAAGAGAAGAGTCGGTGTTGACTGTCATTAACATTATGATACCTCAGCTGATCTGAAATTGCTCTGCCTGAAGGAGAATGAGCTTCTCAGCTCAGTGGGCCTGAACTGGAAGCTGGGCAGCATGGAGGCCTGGGCCAGAGCAGGGAGGGTCAGCAACATAGACAAAAAGGAGTAGGGACAAAAAGGCCCAGCTTCAAGAGAGACCAACTGTGAACAGCTGAAAGAAGGGGTCAGGGCACTTTGCTTTCTAAGCATTATCTCTCTATGGGAGACAGCAGGTAATAAAAGGTCAATCGGTGAGATAAATCAGTGATTTGGAGACTATGGGAATAAGGAAATAGACCAATGAAGGGAAGTGGTCACATGGTTAGTTGCTTGATTTTGCATTAAAAAAAAAAAAACCTTCCAATCTCTTCTAGAATTGGTTTTATTTTACCATGTTCCAAGATTTAAAACACGTCCAATTACCTTATATTTTGCAGACCATAAAGCTCAAGATCTCAAGCTCATTTTTTAAAATACAATTCTAATCCATTATAAGAATTTTTGCTAAGGTAGTACCTGCCAGGGGGCAAATTAGCAGAGGAAGAATGATTTTAAAATAAGCCATACAGTTTTTATTTCAATTGAGAAAATAACAAGGCTTTGATAGGATACCCCCAGTCTAGAAACAGAAAACCATTTGTTTTCCATTTCCCAGAATAGCATTTTCCTGCTTTAAAAATACTCAGAAATTTAGCATTTGGTATGTGGCTGGCTTTGCAGCACTAAATAATGATTATTATTGTTTGGCAATGTTAATTGAAATGACAACATTTTCTACAAATCTCAGCGAGAGACTTTTATATCTACCTTGTAGCTGCAGCTTATCTTTTGCTTAAGATTCAGAGATAATATCTGGGTGGCATTAACCTAGATCCATCAACACTCTTGTCACATTAGATGGCTTTGGGGGCTGGCAATGGGCCTCTGAGCCATCCACCTCAGGGTCACTAGTTCAGATGCGGCTCAGACTAAGAGTGAATGAGAATCATTATTCTCCCAGCGCTATAAAGAACTTTCTCTTGGATAAACCTGCAGTGTCTGGCCAATTTCTGGGACAAAGGGAATCTAATTACAGTGCAGTATTAGCTCTATTTTAAAACAATAATAACAGCTCTTTGGAACTCATACAAAGGAAATACATGCTTTTTTTTTAAGTAATAAAACCTAATGTGTTGACATTTCCAGGTTAGCACAAGGCAAAATATCTGAGAGAAAAGAGGCACTAGTCTTATTCTTGGTTAGCTACTTAATCTCCTCCACTGCTACAGACAATATACTAAGTAGAAAGGACCCACTGAGACAGGCTCAAGCACAATATGTGTTGAGAATCATTATTCCTCACCTGACCCGGAAAACTGTGTTGAATGGGGTCACGGAGGAAAGGAAATAAGTTGTACCCTATATAATTACTGCAGATCTTTGACATTTGCCTCCCTCTGCTCATCTATAAAATGAGAATAATAACCATGGCACCAGCTCCTGGGTTTGCTGTATTAAATTTTTAAAAGCCTGCAAAATCTTAGCATATTGCTTAGCTCAACAGATGAGGAGGAGGAGCGAGAAGAGGTGAAGACAGAGGAAGAAAGAGAGGAAGAAGACAGTGGAGTGCATTTGACCTGCTAGGTTGGTGCGTGCATGTGTGGCAGAAAAATCGGTCAGACTAACTACATGGTTGAGGCAGAGTTAGAACAGGAGGCACTAAACAATCAATTACAGGTGTTTTACAGGAAAGCATGTGAACGCCGAACTCACAACTTGGCCTAGAGTCACCTTGTGACCATGCACTTGTTACTTTTCCAGGGAACAATGTCCCTTCTCAGAAAACACATGCTGATGTCAATTACATACGCACATACAAGGTGCTGGGCGTGGCGCATCCCTTGGAGTTCAGAGGTCAGCGCTTTAAACAGAAGGAACATTAAGTTCTTGGTCAAAAAAGCCAGCCTTGAATTCTACTGTGCCTCTAGCCACAACCATTTTGGATTTCAATTGTCTAATACTTAAGATAGGAATATGAATAGCTACTTGTCAATGATTATTTATTATAAGCTAGTTCCAATACGATACATTTGCAAATATCTTTCCTTTAAAATAATGTCCAGTAAACTGTAAATGCAGTAGTCCATATTCTCACACTTAAAGATCAGTGGAGGTACGGCAAAGGAATGAAAGAATGAAGATAAAAAAATCGGTTATAGCAAACATAGATTTGGGCCTTTAGCATTCAGGGATAGTAATAAAAGACCTGAACTTCCTTCCAGTTGATTTCTCAAGCGGCTTAGGTGAAGCTCTCTCAGGAGCGGCTCCCGAAGCAAGGGGTCCTGCGCAGATGTTTTATACAGCAGGCACGCCTGGGAGACACCAGTAAGAGAGCAGGGAAAGTGGGGCAGGCGGAGGGAAGAGGCCAAGGCAGGGCTCAGTTTCAGGGAAAGTCTCAAACTCTGCCTGTCCTTCCTTTGGGGAGCTCCAGAGGAGCCTAGTCCAACAGAACTTTGTATGATGATGAAAATGTTCTATATCGGCACTTAGATGAGCACTTGAAATCAGGCTAGTGCAACTAAGGAAGTGGATTTTTAATTTTGTTTAAAATTAATGCATTTAAACTTCAATAGCCACAGGTACTGTGAAGGTTGTATCTAAAGAATATGTTGCACCTCAAGCTTATTTTACTATCCCAAGGCAAAGAAAGTAATCTTTTGTTTCTATGCTAGTCAGTCATTGGCTATCATCCCACCCAACAAAAAAGCACGAAGTCGTTTCAGCTGTCACTTTGGAAAGTGTTTTAAGTGTTCAAGGGCAATCTTCAGGTTGAAGCAAAGAGCCACAAAATACGGAGAAACTGGAGGATGGGCACACGAGATTGAGAAAATGGATTCAAAGAGGCTTGGGTAGGGCGCTAGCAGAGTCTGCTATGCCTTGTGGTCATTGAATTCTTTCTCTTGGCCCTGGCTGGTATGACTCAATGGATTGAGTGCTGGCCTGCAAACCAAAGGGTAGCTGGTTTGATTCCCAGTCAGGGCACATGCCTGGGTTGCGGGCCAGGACCCCAGTGGGGGCCAAATGAGAGGCAACTACACACTGATGTTTCTCTCCCTCTCTTTCTCCCTTTCTTCCCCTCTCTCTAAAAATAATTAAAATCTTTTAAAAGAAAATTATTTCTCTTGCCCAATCTTCCATCTCACAACTTAGTTGCTGATGTCATAGTTCTCCCAAGTGACTTGACCTTGGGCCAGGGCTTCTTTGAGAGGCCTCTCGGCTCTACAAATAGAGCCCCACACTAAAGAAGTTACTCCTCCAAATGAGTCCTCTGATGGATGAGTGGCAACATTAAATGTTCTGGAAAGATGGTGTTTATCCCCTGACAATAGACCAGGGTCTCGAGAAAGTACCAAAGAATATCCTTACTCTGTCAGGTCAAGTCAGACCCCTGCCTAACTTGAACTTACTTTGAGAAGTTATGTAGCCTTACCCCAACTGATGAGATGATTTTGACTTCAGAAATCTGATAGGTGGCATGCTGGAGGCGGGTATGCGATTTGGAACCTCTTTTAAGGACTGAATTATATGATAATGTTTCTTGGAGCAAAAAGCTGACTGTGCTGATCATTAGACTCAAAGCATGTACTTGGCTGGAAGTGCTTTTCTTTTCCAAGAATTTTCACAAGAAAAAAAATAAATTCTGAGTTCCTAACAAAATTCATGACCATACCATTTCTGATGCAAGCAAGAATTGTATTGTTAAAAAGTTCAAGTAAGTTCTAGTAAAAAGAAAAAAAAGGAGATGAACATTCAGAAGTTACACTATTTTAAGCTAATTGCAATGTGGCTCATTTGTTTTCCAAACTAATCATCATTTTGTTGTTAATGTCGCTATTTAGAACTGATAACCCATTGCACTCCCCACTAGGCCTACAGATGACAGGTAATCACATACTGTCAATAAAAACTTTGTCCTAGGTGCCAGTGTCTGCATTGTCCCACTGATGGACAGTCTTTACATGTCATTTGAGACAGTGCTATTAGAGAAAAAGAAATGGAAAGAAGAAAATTAAATTCAACTTGGAAAAAATCAAAACTCTCTAACATTTTCATGTCATGTTCATATCCAAGGCCCTCTGAGCTGCCTAACGAAGACTCGACATAATGGTCCTCAGTTATCTGGCCTTCAGCTTCCTCCTCTGGAAAAGCGATAATGGATATATGATCTCTTCCTCGGAGAACTTTCTATGTCATTTTGTACTTTGTGTGAAAGTACACTGGACGGGGAGTCAAAAGCCCTAAATTACAGTCTTTATGTCATATTATAGGAGGTATATACCTTAGCTAAGAACCCAGATATTTTTATCTCCCAATCCATTGTTCTTTCCACTTTATTACTGTGCATAAGACAAGAAGGGGTGAGTGTAGTGAGGACCAGGGAAATAAGCATAGACTTCCATCTGCTTTGGATTTGTGATGGGGGAGATATGGTTTTCAAGCTCAGTTCTTCTTCATACAAACCATGTAAATTAGGTTTCAGGACAAAAACTTAAATGCAGCAAAGGCCATTTATTGGCTTATACAATTAGAGACAGTTCTGATTTCAGACACAGCTGGATTTAGGAGCTCAAATAATGTCACCCAGATCTGGCATCCCACCATTCTGAGGCTTTACCTTTCTTTGTTTGGGGATTTATTTCTAGGCTCTCCATGGAGGTGCCTTGTAGCTCCAGGCTCACTTCCCCATAAATAGACGTTCAGTGGAAAAGGCATCCGAATTCTGGGAGCTTCCACACAAATCCTGAGAATGTCCCAGTATGGGCCTGAACTAATCACTATACTTGGCAAAATGCACCCTCTGATTGGCTGGGCCTAATTACAGGCTTTATTGCCAAAAGAAAATGAAATTAATCAATAGAGGCCAGCAAGAAAAGACAAATACTATAGAATGTTTATGAGACTAGGTAACTTTCTTTATCTGAAGAGTAAGGATAATAATATTACTCTCTAGATGTTTAAAACATCATAAGAACAAAGTAATATTTATTAAGAAGATTATATGCTGCTTGGAACACTAGAAAAACACAATAATTATTCGTTTGCCATCCATATAAACCAATTTTAGATCTTTAGGGTAATATCTCAAAATATCCATGACTTTCATAGATTCCCAAAACTCCCCTAACAAAAATAAAAGAAGTTGTGTTAATGCTATCTCTATATAGAAAATACAATAAACCTTATATACCCAGACAAACTAGTCTCCCTTGCCCCATATTAGTTATATATCATTGCCTAATAAATAATTGCAAATGTAGTGGTTTAAAATAACACACATTTGTTCTGTGGGTCAGAAGGCCAGGGATTCACAAGATTGCAGTCGAAGGGTCAGGAGAACCATGTTCTCACTTCAGTGTTCAATTAGGAAAGAATCTGCTCCTAAGCTCACTTAGGTTGTTTGCAGGGTTCATTTCACTGTGGCTGTATGAGTGAGGGCCCCCATGTCTTACCAGCTGTTGGGAGGCCAGCCTCTGGTCCTAGATGCCACCCACAGTCCTTGGCCCACGGCCCTCTCCATAGGCAGCCCATGGTAGGGCTGCTGCCTTCTTCTGGGCCCACAGGAGAATTGCTCTTTCTTTCACTCTGCTAACAGGTATGCAATCAAAACCTACTTAAGGGAGTGATATCTCATCTCCTTTATCTTTTATACTCTATTGGTTAGCAGCAAGTGAAAGGTTCTAGTCACACTCAGGTTAAGGGGACTTATTCAAGGGCATGATGACTCCAGAGGACCCCTCTTCAGGTGTATCCACAATACTTCCCCATTGCAACACTGGATATTTTTAAAAGAATATCAAAGACGTTAAGCCCTTGGGTCCTCATGGAAAATATTGTAAATTAGCTAAATAAGAATTATCTGTATTCAAAAAAAGAAAACTGAGGTTAATTAAGCAAGGTTAAACCACAGGTCCAAAATGCATAGGTAATTAGTAGCAAAGTAGGGCATCTATAACTTTGGAGTTTCAGTTCTGTTTTCTCTCTACCACATCAGGTTCTCCTACAGTGATTCCCAAACATCAGTCTCTGGAGAGGCACCTTCACAAATTAGCCTATCTGCTGGCTGACCTAAGATTAGCTAAGTAATCATTTTAAAAGTAAATAGTTCATTTTCTTTATTTAAATACCTTGATTTTAATAACACTATATTGGTGCTGCAAATGGAAGGCCAGGATCAGTTGCCACAAATAGAAGAAAGCAATAGATGAATATACAGATAAAAGAAATTAATCGTATTTGTGACCTAAATTCATGTTGCATGTCACTAATGCATGTCACACAGGAGAATGATCAATAACAGTTATATTGAAAAATACCACAAAACGTGCCCATCCTCCTGTTCCTGACTATAGCTTAGAAAGAGAAATTTGGGGTGTATGGCAACACATTCGTGCTCCCCAAGGGTGGTATGTTCTCTACAAGGTGGCAAGGAGCCCAGCAAGTGCTCCCAACGCCCCGCGGCTGCCTCTGAAGGCAGCAGTGGTGTCTCTCCTTAGACACTAATGTGATTTCGGGTGAGGGAGAAGCGACAGGGAAAAAAATGCAATTAGCAAATATAATTAGCTCCAACACATTTAAGCGTGTCTCCTTCCTTTACTATCTCCAAAGCTACACAGAGCTCTGTGTATATTTTGCCTATCAAGCAGTGCATACATTTTTATGGTTTCCTCCTCCTCCCTGTCTCCTTCAACACCTTTCTCAAGATTCCTTCAAGGCACTAGTGTTCACGAATTTGGAAATTGGCAGGGAGAAACCTCATCCTTGTTCGGTTTCTTCCCACCCCCTTTCCACAGATGATTTGTCTCTAGAGATGGCTCTATTTCTGTTCAAATTCTCTTTAAAAGGCTTCCATACACTCTTTCATGTCATTTGTTTTTAGTGCTGCTTTTTTAATACAGGGTCCCACAACTGTACTTATTACTGAAATTTTATTCCATCAGGCTCACATGGACTCCTAGGAATATGCTTCTCTAAATCAGCATGCTGACTTTAAGTTCATATTTTGTCACAACAAATGGGACAGATGTGCTAATTCTATTCTCTTATCTTCACTGACGGGAAGTTAGGTTCATAAAAAATAAATAAGATATGCACAAATAGGGACAGAACAAATATGCTGTTTATGTATAATAAGCACGTTTGAATAATTAACCAACCCCGGCTAGCTTCTGCATAATTCTCTTAACCACTGAAGAAACAAGGAAAGAAACATTTGCCTGGGTTTAAAGAGAAAGCAGGAACTCCACAATATCAGTGCTTTCTATAACATCAAGATAGGTCATGTAAATCAATCGTAACAACAAACTGACATTGGCATCAAAAAGCTCCTCTGCAACCATGTTGCGCTTGTATTTGATCCTTGGAATAATACTGCTATGTATTTGCTCAACCCATGACCCCTGAAATAAATCAAATCCTCCATGGAAACCAGCCACAATAATGGCTTCTGGCTGACCGTTTGCTATTACTGTGAATCCTCCTATTTGCCTATCAGATCTATTGCTCTTCACTTATATCACCTTGGATTGCTAATTTTCTAATCCCAGACCCTGATGTCTACTCTGGGAGCACCGGTTTATTTCAATGAATCATGCAGATTTTCTTCTCTGGCTTTCTGCATACCCCTGTCCCCAGTTCCAACTCTGTACACTCCTTTAATGTTCATGCATCCAGACTCTGGCAAGAGTCTCATCCTGCGTTAGCTTTAACTCTGTAGAACTATGAGACTGGATGGTCATAATTACCCTCTGGAAGCATCAGAGCTTGTGGGTAGGCATAAGCATGCTTATAATCATGACTTGAGCATAGTTATGGTGGATGATGAGATCAAGCCTCTGTCTGCAGGAGTTGGTGGTTGAGGGAGGGTAGAGAAAAAGGTCATCAGAAGTAAGGAACCCCTGGGCTAGCTCCTAAGGGGTTGATAAATAATCCATTTAGATCTTGAAGTCACTGAAGTTGGAAGGAATTAGTGATGGAGAGGAAGATAGTGAGTCAAGTGATAAACTAGTAAATGAATAAGGTTATTAGGTGAAAAAAAGAGGGAGATTATCAAATGTTAAGTTCTAAAGGCATGGATGCCCCAGATACTTTGAGTTTTGATGGAGGTAAGGAAAAAAAAAAAGTAGCCTGAAAACAAGAGAGTAAAGAAGACCCTATAGGCCATGAGGTATATGGAGTATGAAAAATAATTAGTTTCAACTCACGGGTACCACAGGAAACATCCATATATCTGCTAGGGTCATTCTGAGAGGTGGTGGCAAACTCAAGAAAGATTGTTGAACTTAGGCCAGATATTTAGGAATGCTTTAAGAAGACTGAAAGATTGAGTAAGATTACACTACTATAGATTCAAGTCATGGTAACCAGGGAGCCTTAGGTTTCTGGAGGTGATTGAAGCTAAAATGTATGACTCAGGTGAACGTAGTCCTGCTAGTAACTTAGAGACTTGCCATAGGGTGTGGTCCATGGGCCACCAGCATCTGTACTACCTGGGAGCTTGATGGGAATTCAGGACCTTAGGTCCCACTCCAGAAATATTGAATCAGTGAGCAGACATCTCTGAGAATATAGTGTTTGGTGTCAGGGAGAAGGACAGTGGGGGGAAATGTGGAAACAGGTCAGAAGAAAGAGAATCTAAGTTCTCTACAGGCAGAGAGCATTTCTACAGGTTCAGAGCTTGAACATGCATGTATACAAATCCTAGCTCCCTATCCTAGCTGAATGACTTTAGACAGGTTTCTCTAATTCCCTTGTAAGTAAAATGAAGCCAATATTGATACTTACTCAGTAGATTAACTGTAAGGATCAAATACAATGATACCAGGAAAATAGTCAACAAATACCAGTTAGTATCTTTGACTTCTGCTTTTCTCTCATTACCTGTCAAAGATCCTGGAGCTCAAACACCAGGAGGAATCAGTGCAACTCAACTTGACATTCGGATAGGGTCTGGGAATCAGATTTTAAGAAGAGTATCCCTGAACTTGGTTATTCTTCCCTTTGCCCAAATGAGGATAAAGGGGCATGAATCTTGGGAGCTAGAAGCCATAATTGAACTTAAGAAAGGTGAAGTCATGGACAATCCCTAGTTCAAGATGGCAGACTGAGTATGTTATTTCTTCCTTATCCCAAAATCTCACTGAAAAGACCAAAAACCATGAGAAAAAAAATTGATAGTGTAGATGATCACAAGACCAAAAACTTTGAGAAAAATCAGGAAGCAGGGAGAAAGAAGAATAAAGAGAAAACTACAAGATAAAATAAAGACAGGAGAGAAACACAAGAGAAATAAACACTGACAAAACTTCAAGCTCAGGACAAGTACAGCTTCTGGAAGAGGTAATTATTCCCCAAATTCAATATATACATTTGAAGCAATCCAAAATAATAACCTTAATAGAGTGCTTCATGGAAATTGTTAAACTTCCTTTAAAGAACATCTAGAAACCAAGAAACCAAAAAATTTTAGACTGTCAAGCTTGATTCAATAAATACTTACACCTTTTGTTGTTAAAAAAAGTGATTTAAAAAATTAAAGGAAAAATAATACACTAGGAGAATTGTTTGAAAAATGCATAATAGAAAAATTATATATATCCCACATAAATGAAACAACTCCCAAAAAGAGTTTGAAAATATCCTGATAAGAACAACAACAAATTAGTGAACAGATATGAAACTGTAAATCACAGATGCACTCCAAATGACCCTACATATATGGATATATGCTCAATTTTACATATAAATAGAGAAGTGAACATTTACATCCTAGTGACATAGCTTTGTCACTAGGCTCTCACTGAATGCCTGCTCCAAGCAGTTGGCAGTAGCAGAGCCTGAGGTCAGCAACATCACCCAACACTGCGTGAAGCGGTAATGACCATCAGGTGGGTGAGAACAAGAGGTGTTCAGAAGCACTGTGCAGGCCATTGGTTCTCACACTTGCACTTACAACAGTCACCTGGAGAACTTGCTAAAAATCTAGAGTTCTGGACCCCACTTCCAGAGTTCCTAATTTGGTGGGTCTGGGACAAAACCTAAGATGCTGTAGTTTTAACTAGCTCTCCGATGGCCCCATATTTTGATCACCCTATTGTGTGATCAAAGGAGGAAATGTTATCATGGCACCTACCATTCTTCTCTCTGACAAGTGGGAGGCAGATTTATTGCCAGACTTCAGTGTGGCTGCGCGCTCAAACCCTATGTTTCAAGCATGCCATGCAGGACATTGAAAATTACACCAAAATTGTTCACTAAGGCAATCTCTAGGGAATAGGAATAGAGGGTGCAAAGAAGGAAAGTAGGACATAGATATATAACCTCTTCAAAGTTCCTGAAATAATCCCTTCACTCCGAAGGCATCGGTATACTATGTAAGACCAGCTCTCCAAAATCCTCACCAAACACATCTTCTAAGTCCTCATTCTCTGGCTCTCAGAAACCAGGCTTCTTCTCTCCCTTAGCTGAATTAAGTCAGGGTCCCAGACAAACATGAAATTTAACCCAGACATTTCAAATGAGAAGACTTTAAGGGAGGGACTACTTACAGAAGTGAGGGTAGGGTTAAAGGACAAAAAAGGAATGGTGAAACACCCAGAGCTAAGAGCTGGTTCGAAGCACTGCAGCTGAGGGATAAAGAGAGGAGACAGTGGCTATGGAGCCCCAGCTAACAGCCAGACCTGGAAATTATAATCTTTGAGAATTCTGACTCCTGCCAGAGGCACAGAGGGAAATAACCTAAGCTCACTCCCCGCCTGAGCTTTGATGACCTACAGGTAACCTCTATTAGACAAACCCAACTAAAAACTAGTCAGCAAGGGAGCATAGGTGGTACGTTCACTGCGGTCAGCCTCCCTCCTTGCAAAGACTAAGATAGGGAAGAATGGAGGAAAGATCTGGAGTAGCACAATGAGAATGACCAGCAGATTCACCCTGTCCCCCCAGAAGCACTTACACAGTTCTGTCCTCTCTTCCTTCATTCTAAAGAGTAAGCCACAATCAGGCTCCCAGAAAAATTCATAGTCTGAACAAAATGCATGCATTCCATTATTGTGGCAGTGAGCCCACTGAGTTTCTGATAAAGTCTATCCGTATTTCCGCCCAGATTCTGAAATCAAGGGTGTTCTTTTAGAAACTCTATAGTACCTATTAGTAGCAGAAGCTGAGTGAATGTAATAAACAAAGCCATGCAAATTCTCCAGTTTTCATTTTTTAGAGCCTTAATAGCTCCTTGATTGTAATTTCACAAAATGTAGATGAATATAAATGTCTTGATCCATGATTTTTACTTGAGTGCCTTCCCACCATTCATTCATCTATAAATAGGACTCAATGCCAAAGTTGAGAAATTATCCTCTGTGAATAGATAAGATTAATAAGAACCCAAAGACAATTTTTATTTAACACCATAGCTGTTTGTAGAGCACAGCCTGTTGGCAAAGAAGATGCTGAAACTCTCCCTAAGTTGTTAATGTAGACCCACGCTGCCCAATAGTACTTTCTTCAGTGACGGAGAAGCCTCACCATTAATGTGTTCAATATGGTACCCATTATATACACGGTACCACGTGAGGCTATTCATTGCATGAAATGTGGCCAGTGCACCTCAGAAATGGAATTTTTTTAGTTCATTGAATTTTCATGAATTTTAATAGCCTCATGGGTCAGTGGCTACCACATCAGACTGTCCAAATATAGACAAAGCATTACCTGGGTAACAGGGAATGTCAGAGCCTTCCTTGCTCAGCAATAGTGAAAATACTGTTCCTAACTTGACTTAGATTCAAGTCTTGATTAGTGTTGGTGTTTAAAATCAGAACAGCACAACTCGTTAGAAGTAAAATGTGCGTTCACTTCATCCCCAGACTGCAGATATGGGATTGTCTCTCACCTCTCCGAGTGAGGGGGCTTTGCTAAATTGGAGAAGGTAATCATATAGACTCTGCTCTACTCTCTCCTTTATCTACTTGAGGATACTCTCTTATCATTTCCTAAAAAGCCTATGATTCTCTAGATCTCTTACTTTCTAATCAGACAGAGATGGGTTTAAATCTCAGCTCTGTTATTTACCATTGTGTTCATTTGGCAGCTTACTCCACCTTTTCTGCCATGTAAAATAGCAATGCTAATTCCTAGCTATTAGCTGTGTTGGGAAAATCAAAATGATGTATGCAAACTGACTCTCATATTAGATCTTTAATAAATATGATTTCTTCTTGTTGGAGTCTATTCTTGCAAATATCCTAGGAACTTTCACTAAGATGATTGACTACCCCAGAGACAATGTCCTGTGACTTTAAATAACCTACGTAGCCTTCAGGAAGAACTTTATTTAGCATTGATACTACTATTTTTTAGGAATGATTTCTGGACTAGGAATATTATACAGTGTCCGACAGAAGTAAGGCCTGTTTGAGTGTGGTTGATAGGGTAATAATATGGCTCTAATAATTTATAGTTTTAATTTGAACAATTCACCTAAAGTGTCATATGGCATGCTTGAATGTGATATTGCTATGTTATAGAATTAAATGTTTGTGATTTTGTAATAAAAGATTTTTTAACAAAAAGGGGACATTATGTCCTGGCTAGTGTGGCTCAGTGGATTGAGTGCTGGCCTTTGAACCAAAGGGTCTCCATTTCGATTCCCAGTCAGGGCACATGGCTGGGTTGCAGGCCAGGTCCCCAATTGGGGATGTGTGAGAGGCAACCACACATTGGTGTTTCTCACCCTCTATTTCTCCCTCCTTTACCCTCTCTTTAAAAATAAATAAATAAAATCTTTAAAAAGGGGGGTGCATTATTTGTGCTGGACCCCGTACATGCAGAGTGCATTGGATTAGTAGACACTCAAAAGTAGCTAGAAAAATACATCAGTGTCTTAAAATAATGACATTCTCATGGGCAAATTCAGCTGATAGGGGGTTGGCATTGATTCCAAACCACCAAGGTATTCCTGCCCTTTCTGGCAGAGTAGACAAATTTTACTTCTGCAAAGTGACTGAAATAAGAAGGAAAGGTAATTATTGATGTCTATTCTCATATTTGGTTCCTCCCTCTTTTCCAACTCCTCCCTCTTTCTCCAAATAAATAAGGAAACCCATTCTTTAACTTTCCACTCTCCCCCAAATTCTCTTCTAGTTTTCAGTTTAGCTCAATAGTCTTTTACTGGTATGTGTAATGGTTTCTATTGAGTTCAGAGTATCCTTGACACACCCTTTAGACAAAATCTGTGTATGTGCATGTATGAAACTAAGTGGTGGTGGAAGAAAGGAGAATGAAAAGAATGAAAATGGAAAGTTAGGGCAAATACTAGGCAACACTGGTAAGAAGCCAAAAGAACAGCAAGTTGGATTTTTCCCTATGTTGAAGGGAAGTCTCAACTTAGCATTCATAAACGATCCCTTTTAGAGATGATGGAACTACCCAGAACTCTCTCTATAGCTACAGAGTAAACTTGTTAGAATGCTAGAGGGCAGACTCAACACATTTTAAATTGGTGCCATCTAAATACCATTCTACAGACATTTAGGGGTGCCTGCGGAATGTGCCGATTGACATACTAGGCAGAGGGATTGCAATGTTTATTTGAACAGTCTTTCCCTCCATGGCCTGACAGTCTAGAGGAGGAGATACACACATAGATACCTCCTTATAAAAGTGTGATCTGGCCCCAATTGCTCCACAAGAATAAAAAGAGAAAAAGTGAATGCTTCTGAGGAAAAAGTCTGGACTCAGTATTTGGGCCCATGGCAAAAATGTTGGGGACTACATAAAAATGTACAAAGAAAGGAAATATAAACCGCTTATTAGTTTACCTCGCAGAGATACTGTGTTAATTTGCTAGAGCTCCCATTAAGCCCCGCCTGCTTAAATAACAGAAATGTATTTACTACAATCCTGGAGACTAGAAGTTTAAGACCAAGGGCCCGGCAGGGCTGGTTTATCTAAGGTCCCTCTCCTTGGCTTGAAGACAGCTGCCCATTCTCTGTGTCTTCACATGCTTGTGTCTCTGGGTGTGTCTATGCACCAATCTGTTTACATGGACACCAGCCGTATTCAACGAGGGCTCACTCTAACAACCTCATTTAACCTTAAATGCTCCGTTAGAGATTTTATGTCCAAGTACAGTCACATGGTACTAGGAATTCGATCTTCAACATGGGAATTTTTAGAGGACACAATTTAACCCATACAGGAACACACTTTAATATTTTTATATATGTTTTTAATAATGTCATAAATACATATTTAAAAGGTACATAAACAAATAAAACAGAGTAAAATACTTAAAATATCTATTTTTATAATATTCTATGGCAATTATGTATACGTATTTTCAAATACTCTGCGAAAACATAATTTTTAATTGAATTGATTGGGATGACATTGGTAATAAAAGTATATAGGTTTCAGGTATACGCTTCTATAATACATCATCTGCATATTTTATTATGTGTTCACCACCCCAGGTCAAGTCCTCTCTCATCACCATTTATCTTCCCTTTACCCTCTTCTACCTCTACCCACCTCCCTTTCTCTCTGCTAATCACCATACTGTTGTCTGTGTCTATGATTTTTTCCTTTGCTTAATTCCTGGATAAAAAAGGTGAAGACATAATTTTGGATGGCTACATAATATGTTTTCATGCACCTGTACTATTCCCCTATTGAAAATTTAAATTGCATCTGCTTTTCAACATTATAAGCGATGCTATGATTAAAAAATGCTAATGCAATTTTAAATGGTATATACGTCCTTGATTACAACTACTATTGGTCAAATTCCTAAATGTAGGATTATTATGTTAAAGTATGCAAACCTTAAAGTTTTTTTGTAAACCTATTGCCATATCATTTTCTGAAAAGGACATGCCACGTCACATTCTTCCTAGTTGTAGATATCAGCACAGGTTTGACAGGTTTCATTTAGAAATGCAGTATGGGGGCATAGCCATAACAAAAATAACTTCTGTGCAGTTTTCAGAGAAGGAATACAGTAAGTAGGTACACCACCAGGAAAGAGTTCAGGTGGTTGATTGCAAGAGCCTCTGAGCTAATGAACTCACTGAAGTCCAAACATTGGTTCTCAATGTGGTCAAATCATTAGTTAAATATAATATGGATTAAAAACGGTCGAGCTAGGATTGTAATCTGTGTCTCTACATTGCAATGAGGTATTTTGGTTGCACACCCAGGTCAAGATCTCAGGAAGCTAATCTTGATCTCCAAGTCCAGCTCCTTTAGATTTGGTATCCACACTAGCTTTCTCTAATTGCCCAGGGCAGAAAAGTGTGCTCTGGAAATCCCTCTAGGGCCTCAACCCCACCCCTTTCTAGCCCAGCTCTGGCTCTCTTAGTGAATAGTAAGGGAATGTCAGGGAAAGAGATATTCTTACAGAATCCTTCCAAATTTGTTAAATGTGTTATATACCTAAGAGAAAAATATCTTAGTATATATGGGCAGGGCCATTTTTTTGCAATTTAATTTAATTTAAAAGTAAAAATGAGAATCCACTGTAGGTTTGCCTTAGCTCTCTTGCTATACTATCTGTATGCCCAAAATTTGTGAAATCCTTTGTCTCTCTGGAAGATAAAGACATCCAAACTTCCTGTACCCACATAAAATAGAGAAACATAAAAAGTAAAATTGAGACTGTATTAGACCAAGAAAACCAAATATCACTTAATTTTATTTAAGCTTGAAGACGTGAGGTACACAAAGTTCAATTCAATCTCAGAATTCATCAGTAAAAGGTTAAAACAAATCTTGTTTTACTGCCTTCCAATAGAATTGGAGATATAAATATATAGGGCTATTTCCAAGCTATTTTAATTTTATTCATTAATTCATTCAGCAAGCTTTCATTAAGTAAGAATCTATTTTTAGCACTTGTTATCAAAGGCATTTTCACTGCCCTCAAGTGAGGAATACCTATTATTATCATGCGGTCCAAAAAATTGTAGTAGCAGAAAGTAAGAGCAGCAATAGAAATGAAGGAATCATGGAATGATTGATTCTTTCTGGAGCTTTGGGTTGTAAACTCTGTGAAGTCCAAGGTTGGTGTCTGTCCTTTTTACAGATATATCCCTGGCATCCAGGACAGCATTAACTCACTAAGTTAAAATAAAATGCCTAAGTAATATGGAGGTGAAGTACTTGATCAGCAGATAAGATGTCTGTTTAATTAGTAACAACTATAAATATCATGCCGTAGTAGCTGTCTTGGAACAATACTACCTTTCCCCTGTGAGTATGGAAAGGTTTCATAAAACCTTAGGAAAAAGCTGCATTCAACTCAGCTTCTATGTCATTCATTTGATTATCTCTTCTCATAGAAATGAAAATTGGAAGAATATTTCCTTGTTTAGTGTGTACTGAGAGATCAGAGAAGCCTCGCTGAGGTTGCTTCCAAACCTTCCCAAACAACACTGACAGATTCACATACTCAAACCACAAGTTTCATTCTTACCATTCTCCTGACTTTCGGGGCTCCCTTTAAACTGGCCCCATCCTCCCATAACAACGATGATGATGATGTGGCCGTCATCAAGGAAAACTGAGGCTTAGAGATGTTCAGAGATTTGTGCTAAAGTAGTGGATGGATTGGGATTTGAACTTAAGCCATCTGACATAAGAGACATCACTCCCATTCTGTGGTGCAGATACTGACACAGCCATGGCTGCATCAGTTTTCTAGCTACTGACCCTTTCTATTTGACCTGCTAAAAGATTTTGCTTGTTTTGTTGGTTGGTTGTTTTCTTTTTTCCTTCTATTTTTTTTTTTTTTGTTTTATAATTTGCTTTAACATTATGAGCTTTCAAGTTTACCAGAATCTCACACCACATCCAATGGTTTTATGACCAGCTGCTTCAAACATTTGTATTATCTACCTGACCAATTCCTAAAATACAATTGAATTTTTGAGGCATTCCTCTGCCTCATTTGATGAACTTTTTACCACGTTCATCCAATAAGGGAAGGATAGGGCTAGGGGGGAAAGAAGAACAAGCTAATGTTTGTATAGTTATTGCATTGTGCTAGATTCTTTATGTAAAATGTATAACAACCTGTGAAGTAGGTTTTATTGCCCCTGCTTTATATGTAAGCAAGTTGGGGCTAAAGAGTTTAAATAAGTTCAAGGTCACAAAAAGAATGAGCTAAAAGAGAAACAGATTCAAACTAGGTCTACCAGATTCCAAGTTTCAGACTCTTTCCCACATCATTTTCACTGGTGCTGAACTTCCTCTGTATGACTGAAGCTCCCTGATTTTATGCCTACATTTCTCCATTCTTCAGAAATTATATTCCAAATATCTTCTGTATAGTTGGGTCAATTTAGATTATGTGGCAGTAACAAATTAATCCCACAAATCTTGATTATTTAATTCAACCAGTATTTATTTCTTTTCATATTACATAGGCAATATGGTTTTATAGGCATAGAACCAGAAAACTGCTTCACCTGGTCCTTCAAGGACATTATCTGATGGAAATTTCCACCACTGGAAACACACTAGTCATCATGACAAAGGAGAGAGTACTAGAAAGTCTTGAACCTATTATATTCTTTAGGATACCATTAGTCATATGGCCCCTACATAAAAATGTAGAAAACTGCTTAAACAGTATGTATTATCCTCTCAGCTGCTGTTCGTTTTTCTGGTAGTCAACAATCTCTCTACTTTCTCCTTCCCACACCTAGAATACACATTCTCCCCATACAGAGAACCCAAAGTCCCAGGGTCTCTAGCAACACAGGACAGCCTTTGCATCCAATTTAGTGGTAATTCTATTAGTTAAATAGACAAGAAATCTACTCCTTCAGTATACCACCTGATATAGGGTGCCAGATAACCACAATAACTGATTGAATTTGGAGTCCTGCAGCAGTCATAGGTCTGTTCTACAATGCCAATGTGCAGGCCTGTGATGAACAGCAACTGTGGGGTGGGAAAGAATGTTTGATTTGGCTCCGACTCAGTTTTCTGGGACCTAGCACCCTCATCTGTTGTTGTCTGTGTCCTCTGATTCAATGGTCAGGGAGGTTCTTTGATGCTCCTGATCCTCCTTGCCACATGCAAAACTGATGGTGTTGGTGACTCACTCCCGGTCCGTTAGAAGGCTATGGCCCAAGATGTGTGAGATCAAGCTCCTGATTTTTTTCCAATCGAAAAATTTAGTAAACTTAATATTTATTTACTTCCAATCATTTCCAAATGCAGGTAACACTCCCTCCCTCACAACATGCAGTCCTTTTAGAAATTTGGTCTGCATATTTTTGTCACATTTCTTTGGCTTCTTGACACCAAAACTTCTGTCTCTAGTTAATGGTGGGCACATGGAGTTTAACTGAAATAATAGCTACAAAGTACTTTTTTTAATATGACCTTTGCCCTTTCACATTTAATCCATTGCTAAACTTTTCTGGGTATCATATCCTTAATCTGATATTTGTCCTTCAATACATTACTGTATTTTGCCATGTATAATGCGCACTTTTTTTGCTCAAATTTTTGAAGGAAAAATAAGGACATGCATTATACATGGGTAGTGCCTGAAATACCTTGCATCTGTTCTTGCATTTTGTGATTATTTGTTACATAAAATTTCTTGTACCATAATATATTCAAAAATAAATGCTAAAATTCCTTCATCATACAAAAACAATGATCTAAATATAAATTAATTAACTAATTAATTAATTAATTAATGAAAATGAAAGGTTTTTTTCCCTGAAAGTTTGGGTCAAAAATGTGGGAGTGCAGTATGCACAGCAAAATACGGTAATCCACCGAAGGATTTTGACAACTATTTCAAAGGTCATGTCCTTAAACTAATCTTTCCTAAAGGTTGATGTTGCCAGTCAAATTTGACTTTTTCGACATTGCCAGGTCATGCATTTCTGGAATTTTTCTATTTTCTTCCATTTCTACTTACAACCAGCCAATCCGTGTATGGGTCTATCTCTCCTTTCTGCAATCCCAAACTAAATGCAGAAAATAACCACAAAAATATACCACTATCATTTTGTTTTTCATCTCTTTTCTCCCAGAACTGTGTAGTTCATCAGGTACTGCACCTCTCTTCCAAGTTACTGTGGGAGACAGTTTTACCAAATATTGTGTCACTGCATGACAAGGATTGCTATCACTCCAGCCAGTTTTCTCAGTGTCCCTGCCCTCTATATTCTTTTCTGTGACCACATCACACCACTGGTACTGATTTTATTATCAACTGGGACAGACTAGATATACTGCAGTACAAATTAACCTCTAAATGCCTGTTCCTTAACACAGCAAGTGTTTCTTTCCTTCACGTGGCAGGGAGGCATGTTCCACGTGGCCCCTCGGGGATCCAGACTGGGTGAAGCTTCACCGTCTGCAATCCAACTTGTCCCTGCTATGGGAATGAGAAGATTGGAGGGTGCACACTGTCGGTATGTGCATTAGCCTGGAAGCAATACATATCCCCTTCACTCAGAACAAGTGAGGTGTCTCTAACTGCATGGGTTCTGGGAAACACAGGGAACAAGTTAAAACATGGGGGGAGTACCTCTATTTCTGGCACAGGTATCTTCTCCTGAAAATTCAGAGTCAGGTCTGTGACTTGAAGCCCTTGCTTCAGAATTATTTTAGTGTCCGCAAGGAAAACAATGTCAATGGACACTTTTTCCCCACGACCACCAAATAAATGGAACATCTCATGCATGCAACCTGAAAAAGCTTGCTTGAGGATGTGTATTAGAATAGACTGATTCCTCTTGCAGTGAAAGATGCCTCCATAAAAATGAGTGGTGGTGCCTATACGGTAACTGTAGTTCAGACCCACTGGACTAAAACTTGAGTACATCCTCTGACATTTTGAAGAATCTCTCCCTTTTAAAGCTGGTATGTTTACTAACATTTCCACCTTCCTGGGAATCTGGTTCTCTTGTTTATTAGGGCTACTAAAATGAAGGTTTGCCACCTGATTAATTTTAATAGTTTAGCCAGAAACCTGTAGATAATGTATATGGACTGCCAAGCTGGAAATAAATTCTGTTGGCTCGGATGCAGAGATTTTGGCAAAAATAAAGCCTGCCCTTTGCAGAAACAGAGAGGAGCTGGAGTGATGAAATTTCAAAGCAAGTGTGAAGGAAAAGACTGTTTTGCCTTTCTTTGTGACTCCCCACTGCTGCTGGGACCTGATAAACCCATTGAACAATCCTTCTAGAGCTCATATGTTTTATTTTAGCACTATACTTACAGAACAAATGTAAACCTTTTGTGTATAGGTCAACCCAATTCAAAGCCAAAAAGATTGCAGAGATGGCTTGTGAAGCCAGTTGCAGGTTGTTGTGATTTTTTTAAAAAGATTTGGTAACCTAGACATCATCTTAAGGCACCTGGGGTTTACCAGGGGAGATTTGTATTGGAAGAGATCTCACCGTTGGATGATTTAGTCACATCCCATAGTTGTTTTTCAATACTGATTCTTCTTCAAGACCTTCTCTGTAATTTGAAGGAACCAGTGCAAAATAAATATGCTAGGTCCTTGTTCAAAAATCAAGGGGAAAATGTCATTACAAGTATTAAAGTATAAAGCTTTTTTCCTTTTTATTTTTTTGCTTTCTCTCACTTTTATCATGATGCTCTTATTTTTCTATAAGGAAAAATAAAAATTGTATTTCATACTGTTAGTGTGGACCTTACCATCTGTCTTTGTATTGTACAATGCCACTTTTAAATGAAAGTATCAGAGCATTTAACTTGTATGAATAATCACTTAAATTCTTATTTGGTGGCTTATCCTCAGAGAGTGCCTAGAGCTGGCAGGAGGGAAAAACATAAGCTAGACTCAGGAAAGCCAGAAGGAGGAATAGAGGATACTCCCAGGCATGGAGCAGACCAAGGAAGCACCCCCTCAAGCACAGGAATACTGTGAGGGAGCCAGACCCTCCCAGGTGGCCAGGATCTGGCAGGTGATGCAGGCCAGGTGCACATTTACTCTGCCTAACAGCTGCCTGAACTATTTACCATCTCCTAGCCAGGACAGCATCTGGGAATGTCAAGCCAGGTATCTTCCCTTCCCACATGCCCACCTCCCCAGTCTGCTGTGCATGGGCAACCCCCAAGTATATTGCATCCTGCACACCTGGATGCCTTTTTTTCCTGGATTAGAGCCAAGTTAGATCCTCTCCACCTATTCACTGCTGAGTTATCAGGCAGGGACTATAACCCCTAAACCCTGCCACTGTCCCGAATGACCACTGAGCATCTGTGCCTAACTCCAACACTCCATCTATGCTCAGGTTCCCACTGGGAGCAGGGAGCTGTCAATGAGATCCGGATAGGACATGGGAGGCCAGGCAGGCCAGGACACCAAGATAAAAAGAGCAAATAGCTAAGAATTTGTCCTGGAGAGGCAGCTGGAGGCAGCAGAATGTGAGCTGAGACATGGTTCAGGCTCATGTTCCATTATCCCAATGGATTTTACTTACGCAACACAAATTCAAGGGTAAAATTATTAAGAAGTTCAAGAAAGCAATGCAGAACCTTAAACTCCATGCACAGGTCCTTCTGAGGCTGTGCAACTCCACCAGCCATACACCCACACAGCCAGCCTTGCCCTTTCTTCTTAGGAAAGGAGCAGCTTGCCCTCATTCGGTGGCGTCAGAGTGGTGGCCAGCTGCTGACGGGGTGATGTTGTATATGTCGGGATTTAAAGATACAGAGAGTTTGTCGATTGTCTGTAGGAAAATCCACTCCAGGAAAGCAACACACTCCCTACATCTTCAGACAAAGGAGAGAGCATAACTTTCCC
The DNA here is from genome assembly GCA_004026765.1 of Micronycteris hirsuta. NCBI lineage: Eukaryota > Metazoa > Chordata > Mammalia > Chiroptera > Phyllostomidae > Micronycteris > Micronycteris hirsuta. The sequence goes on from PVJI01013848.1 coordinate 44,382, forward strand.
AGCTCGTTTGGAATGATATTTGTTTGATTTTGTGCTGTATCAATAAGACAGGTAAGTTTGTGCTACAATTCAAGTCTAACCCTGAAATTCAATGACATAACTTCAAAAGGTGGATTTCTTACTCTCTCAGGAGTTGAGCAGCAGGCTCGCATCCACAGTGCACCCAGGGATCCAGGCTGGCCAAGGCCCTGTCTTTTTGCGGCTGTCCCCTCTGGAACCAGGGCCTCTGAAGTCACTGCACCCATGTGAGAATGACCCAGCCCAGAAGTGACTTAGCAAATTAGTAAAGTAGCTAGAAATGTTAATGTCCATGTAGAAGCTCTAAATAAAAGAGGACAGGGAAATATAGAGAATCCAATCAGTGAACAGGAAGTTGTCTCTGCCACCCATGGTTTTCAGAGAATTTGATATTATATAATTTCAGGGAGATGGGTTAATTGTGTTCATTGCTGGGACTTAGTCTCAGCTTTCACTTCTCTCATTTCTCTCTATCACCCTCACAGTGTGGCTATTGAAAGATCTCTCAACCATTCTGAACCCAAGGTTCTTCAGTGTGAACAGAGATGATGAAGTCCAGCTCACAGAATTATTATAGGATACCCGTGAAAGCCTATTGCAAACCATAGCATGCTATTCAAATAATGAAATATGATTGTACATCAGACTGACAGAAAACCAAAGAGATACATTTACCTTGTCCTAAGCATCAAAACTCTCAACAGAATATTCGATATATCATTTCTTCAATCCCGTTCTATGTTAACACACACTCTGAACCAGATCCCAGAGGAAGCCCTGCCTGCATTACAGGGGCCTCTGCTGTGGCAGGACCATGTTGCTAGGAAAGGTATGTTAATGGTCCAGACTTCCACTGTTTCCCCACAAAAGAAAGATGTCACGTCAACACAGGATCCATCGGTCTAATTTGAGACTATTCACCTACTTCAAAGATGTAACGAGAGAAAAGTAAAAAATGTTCTCTTCTCTTAAGCTCTTCTGCCCACTGGCCCAGTGGCCGTAACTGCAATGTATTCCTCAGCACAAGAATATTGGAAATGCCTGGGTTTTTTTTTTTTAAAGTGGCTTATCTGAGAGTAGAAGTAATGATGCTATTTTTAGCTGTTCCTATCACTGATTTATTTATTCTATCAGACTTATTCATGAATTTACTTTTAGAATTTAGTTTTATCATCTCTGGTGAAAAATCATTTTAGGAAGGGAAATCATTTTTCATGTCCAAAAAACAAACAAAAATTTATTAAAAATGAAGTTGGTTAAGAGTACTGAAAACTTAAGCAAAATTTATGAAGAGTTATTTTTAGACTGGCTACAGATAATGCACTTCTCTAAAATGTTTAGTTTAGCAAAAAATGGCATGCATTTTTTTTAGAGAGACCACGTTAAAATTATGCCACTCCATATACAGACGTGCTAAATGACAAGATGGCCGTTACCCAGGAAGTACTGATGCACTGTGAACATGTTCGATACTACATCCGCAAACACGGGCTGTAATAACAAAGCCAACAACCTGTTTCTGCTCTATCAGCTTTATGTATAATAGTCAGTTGATTATCTGGATCGTTTTTTAAGGAAAAAGATTCTCTAAATGTGTACCAGAGAAGCTGGCCACTGAGAGGTTTATGGGCGGCTGGAGAAGATGATCACACAAAAACAAAAGACTCCATGGGTGGGCAGCAGGGAATGAAATAAAAAATAACACATCCCTACTCTCCCTTCTTCATAAAGAAAGATCAGCCAACCAAGAAAAACGGGAAACATTCTTTTCCCTAAACGATAAAATTGAAATTCAGCACTCTCCTATTATAGCTAAAATCAGCAATGGA
>PVJI01013849.1:0-46290 GCA_004026765.1 Micronycteris hirsuta
CAGTATTTTACATAATGTTTACACAAAATAGTTAACAACAAATACTTACTAAATAAAAAATTTTTATCTGCAATAAGAAATTTTTCTTTAGGTCAAATATGTATAGCTAAATTTTGAGAGACATTATCATATTAAACATTAAGAAAGTTATATTAACTTAAATTATATATAACTCAGCTCTAAGCCATAATATTAGAATTTATTTAGTCTTGGTCAATCTAACTGGTAAAATAAAATTTTAATTGTCTTATATATATTTAGTTGTATTATATGTACATACTAGCAAAATCAGCAACCATTGCAAATGATTTTTAGCTCCGTCATCTTGGTTTAATTGTCTATCAGTCTTTTTACCTATTTTCTTAATTATTTAATTCTTAATTATTTATAAAATCTACTTATATAACATGGTCTAAATATTAAAATTTTCTTTGTAATGTGAAGTACAATGTTTCATATTTGATTATGTTGACTTAAACAAATACAAAGATTATTAAATTTTTTTGATATAATTATGTCTTCATTGAATCTAATATATGAGATGAGTGTATAAAGTGTCTTCTAGAATATTAAGATGGTGATAAAATAACAGAAAATCAATTGAGACTTTTAAAAACTGAACAAATTACAAGAATCAATCTCTTTGTTAAAGATATTAGCTATTATCATACAATTTTCTCAAACACATATATTTATATCTTCGTAATCTTAAAATTTGCCAAAGGGATGTTAGCCTGTCTACCCAGGCGTCTACAAAAAGTTACTTTATGTCTTGCTTAAACTATAGTATTATGTTCACTTTAAACCATGATAAAATCAAAGGGATATTATCAATGCAGTTTAATTTCTAAGTATTGACCACACTTGAAGGCATGACATGAACAATTTTTACATTTGTTATCCCATTTACTAAGATTTTTAAGTTGTTTAAAAGCTCTCCAGTTCTGTTAGCAAGTCTTGTTCTCTAGTCTGATAAAAACTCCTATATAATAACATTGTAAAGATGGCCATTAACTTCACTCAGAGTTGAAGTCTTTTTATCTGTAAGATACATTTTAATAGAAAACCTTTCTTTAAAAGAATCAACATATTTTAAATGTGGGGAGTAATATTTTCTCTAGAAATCCTTCAGTTGTTCTTCTTTCAAAATGATACAGTAATATAATAATTCTAAACCAGTCAGCAAAAAAATTAAAATTACAGTGAGTGTATCCATTAGAAATTGCAGTTCCCTTTAGGGGATTGTTGACTCACATTCAGGGCCCCCCGATTTAATACACACAAGACAGAGAGCAAAATATAACAAAGCTAATATACAGGGAATGACACAGAGTGAGAGAGAGTCGGTCAGTGTTTTGGTCAGTGATAGCCTGTGTGGGAACAAGGTGGAAAGAAAATGGAGGACAGATAGACGAGGAGGTATAAATTGAGTGAGGAGTCCAAACTGAGTGATGTATTCTAAATTCCGGTGTCAGACACATCTCCCTGTAGAAATTTCTTTAAAGTCACATGTAGTGTCATTGTGTGCCACTCAGAGAGATTTGCTGGATAGGATACAACCCAGAAATCCATGAGAGCAATAAACGCTCTGTTGTCATTAAGTTGCTTGCCACTACCAACAGCAAACCCTTAAAAACACAGACTCAAGAGGCCCTGTGGTAAAGTCAGACACTGTGTGGATTTAAACCAGCGATTCTCAAGTAGGGGCGATGTTGCTGACCAGGGTACAGGTGGCAATGTGTGGAATCATTTCGGCTGTCATACGCAGAAGAGAGGGTGCTGCTGACATCTAGTGGGCAGAGGCCAGGGATGTTACTAAGTATCCTCCAATGCACATGTCAGTCCCCTACAATAAAAAATCATGTGGCTGGAAATGTTGATTGTGTCAAGGTTGAGAAATATCTAAACAAAGAAAAGCCAACAGGTTTACTCAACAGAATCTCTTATTAAACTAATATCAAAGACCCTCCATTTAAAATGGACACTGAGTTTCTTTGCTTTTTCAGGCGTGAAAAAGTAGCCTATTGAAGAAAATTCCCTGAGCGTCCCTCTGAAGTCGAGAGACTCTCTATGATAGAAAAAGAAAATTTATTGTAGTTTATACTAATTAAAAAATTGAATCTTGGATCCTGCAAAGGGTAGGATTGATGTATAAATTTGTACTTAATGTGTTGACAAACATCCTATTGTTCTTTGGTCATGAAAGGGATCTCCCATAAAGTCCAGTAATGACCTAATATATCACTGGACTTCATTAGCTTGAGTTTATAGTTGCTGATCATCTTTGGCTGATGCATCAATAAAACTACATATTTGTTCATCAGCATTAATGTATTAGAACCTATTATGGCTAAATGCAGCATCTAGGGATCTTCTAAAAGAAACTTTTACTTTAAGAATAATTTTATATTTACAAAAAGTAGAAAAGATAGCATGTAGAACTCCTAAATATGCCGCCCCCCACATTCACTCTCTTGTTAATATCTCATGTGAGTGCTGATACATAGTTAATGAACCAACACCGATGCATCATTATTAACTGAAGTCCATACTCTTTTTAATAAAAAATAGTTGTAACTCTGTTTTAAATTTTTGATTGAGATGAATTGTATGGAATTTAAGCGATTCCCAAATGCTGGCCTAAATTGTAGCTTTCGTTTTCTGAATAAACTGATTTTATTTAAAGTGGCCAGATGAACTCAAATAAGAGGGCTCCTTGAGTGACGGCAAAGATTGGTACTCCACTGCCGCACCCCCCAGGTCTCAGCCCGGTGGCCTTTCGCTGCGCTGCTGCCTTCCTTTCGCGCACCACAGTTCCCGCCTGCCCAGTGACTCTGTCACCAGCCTGATTGTTCAGTGGCTCACAGGAGCAGCCTGATCAGATGAGAAAAAGGAAAACAACTGGAAATTCTACTGATCAAGTGAGGTAAATTTCAGACAATCAGGAACTTTACTTCCTTCTTGCACACACATTCCAAACTTAAAAAATAAATGAACTTTGCCCAGCCTGTATTTTAACTTTAATAAAATGACACTTTCTAAAACAAAACAAAACAACCTCCCCCCGACCAAAAAAAAAAAAAAACCTCTGATACTATCTGAACATTCAGGGATTAGATATTTTCAAATTTCCTAACAGAGAGAAGCTGAAAACTGAGGCACACCAAAAATTCCTGGTCATCTAAGCTGTAAAGATCTTGACATCGGCTTCTGGAAACATGGTCTCTTTCCATTCCTTTCTGGACCCCTGGATCTTCTGACTTCCTGGTAAAACTCAGATCTGTCATTCTCAAGCAGGATCAACAAGAGGATGATCACTCTTTGGTCTAAATATGCCAACCACTGTCTGAATTTGATGTTAGGAAACACGGCCTAGACTGCGTGTCGTTTCCTCAAGAAAATTTATCATTTGGGTTTGATTTATTAAATCTTCTCAAAAGCAGTATGGGTTACTATTTTAACTTTTAAACACCAGGTAGACATAAATTAAATGGTCTAGAGAAGGAAAATAAAACACATATGTGGACTAGGACTTGATTTCCTCAAAATCTGGAGTTGGCAGTTAACCTACCTGCTTTATTTTCTCCTCCCAGCAGCCAATGGACCGTAATAATCAGTTATAAACAAATTGAGAAGAAACCTTGATGTGAATGAGAGTTTCAACTTTAGAACAGGAAATTACATTAAATATTATATAATCCAAAACTCATTTTATGTCCTAAGCAGCTAGAAGCTGAGGTCTAGTCCATAGACATTGATTTGCCAAAAGCACTCATTGAGACAGGAATAGGAGTAGGCCTAGAACCCAGATATTACAGTATTTTCATTTGGCTTATTCGTTTGTAGAAATGTGCCAAGTATTTAAAAGGCCACAACAATGGACCAATCACAAGAGCAAGTTAAGAGATGATTCTGGCCGTAGGGAAGAAGAAACAGTCCTAGGGAACATGTGGGTCTTTCCACCCGCCCAGTGACCACACCAGAGAAGCAACCTGCCAGCAGGGGGCACACAACTGCCTTTTTGGAAAAAAAAATCCATCAGCGGGAGACTGTACAAAGTTGGCGAATTGCACGGACATGGTCTGTGTCATTGAAGACTTCTTGTTTTGAAACTTTCTAGAATTGTAAGATTTCGTGTTACTTGAATTTGAAGCTATTCAAGAAAGAGCTAACATCTGCAGACTTTTTTAAAAAAACCTTAGTTATAGATTAGCTTCTGTATAATTGAAAGCATTGAAGTCAATGTAGAGGTCCCAGCTATTTAGGGCAGAGACATATCAAACCGAATATTCAGTCCTGAGAAATAGCACAGCCTCTTGGTATAATCGCATCTTTAACATAGTCACAATAACGAGTCAAGGTGAGATTACAGCATAGAGAATAAAAGAAGACTGTGGCTAGACTCACAGGTAGTTTGACAGATCAGCCAGATTTCACCTTAGAAATCGTGGAACTGGATCACAGAAATCCAGAAACCAGTGGAGTAAAGCAAAGAATAAGAACAGGAAAGAGTCTGAGTGTGGTGTGCTGAGAGAAAGAATAGGCTGGGTCCGACAGAAGTGGTATTTTCCACTGAAGGAGTGAAATGAGACTATAACGTGTCTGAGGATATCTGGTATGAGAATGAATGTAGGGGCAGAGGTATGAATCGGTGGCAGCAGTCACACTCATTTTGAATTAAATTTAAAAGCATATAAACCACTGAGAAAAGAGCTTCTTAGGGTTATATGGTATCCCTTTGGAGCAAAAACCTAATTTTTTTTAATTACAGAAATTTTTTATATCCCTAACATACATAGGGGCAAATTCCTAAATGCCAAAAGAAAATTCAAGCATGAACTTCGTAGCCAAGATTTGTCTTCCTCCTTTCCAACCTCCCGTGATCTGCTGGAAGGAAACAGAACACCGTCCTGCCAGCAGCGTGATTCGAACAATGACATTTCACTGTGGAAGACACAATGAGACATAGGACTGTGAAACATAGATCAGAGTAGTGAGTCTTTTGAAAAATCAGGCATTGCTAAGCACAAACTTACAAGGCCCTACTCAAAAAATATTTGTTATTCAGAGAGAATAATAAGAGAGGATCTTTTTTCATAATTAATGTGTAGCGTTAATCCAAAATTCAACATTGCTTCTTTGGAAGGCTGTTTGCTAACATTAAAAAAAAAGGAAAATAATTCATGGAATAATTTGAATAAAAACACTGTATCAACACATGTGCTTAGTTTTCACTTCTTCTGGAAAGAGACAACTCGTATTTATATTTTCATTTCGGAACCACTTTTCTTAATCAGTGTTCATCATATTAGGCAGGGTAACAATTTTAAGGGAGCTACCATCGCTAATGTGTAGGTTGCAACTCAGTTTTAATGTATTATTTCCATCTGTCTGTATTACTTACGGGAAATTTCACTGATGTTTTGACACGAGAATTAAAAATTGTAGATACTATTTTTAAAAGAAACATAACCATTTCCAGTTTGTTGGCTGAGCTGATATGTTTAGTTAATTCTCATTGACATTTTAGAGAAATACTAAAAATTAAGAGAAATCAGGCCCTGGCTGGTGTAGCTCAGTGGATTGAGCGCGGGCTGGGAACCAGAGGGTCCCGGTTCGATTCCCCGTCAGGGCACATGCCTGGGTTGTGGGCCAGGTCCCCATGAGGGCCATGTGAGAGGCAACCATACATTGCTGTTTCTCTCCCTCTCTGTCTCCCTCCCTTCCCCTCTCTCTAAAAATAAATAAATAAAATCTTAAAAAAAAAAAAGAGAAATCAGAAGAGTGACTTCGGGGTAACATGATACCGGTGAAACAAAACTTGGAAAATGGCAAACCGCCGAATAATTCACTAGTCCATGTGAAAAAGCAAATGGACGGTTTTCAGAGATCTGAAAGCACAGTCAAGCTCTAGAGAACAGGGGATGTAGACGAGTTTAGCCTGATTAGGGCTGATGATTAGTGAGGAAGGAGAAAGGAGTTTCCAACCTACCCTACCCACATCTGGTGGAAGGTGCATGGAAGCTGATTCAAGGCTGTTATTACTCTTGTCTTGAACTTGGAGCAGAATGTATACCAGTAAGTGAAGCCAAGAGCAAACTTTGTACTTGATGGAAAAACAAAGCGAAAACAAACCTAGCTGTTCACATAAAAGTCATAAAGCATATAAAGTAAATGAAATGAGCCTGCACCATTGCCTACTGCTATTAAGCAACCTGAGGCCCACAGGACCACATGCGGCCCAGGGTGGCTATGAAGGTGGTCCAACACAAAATCATAAGTTTACTTAAAACATCATGAGATTTTTTTGTAATTACATGTCATAATGTATGTGTGGCTCAAGACAACTCTTCTTCTTCCAGTATGGCCCAGAGACTCCAAAAGGTTGGACACGCAGGTTTAGAGCTTTAAACAAGAAAGAATGTTTAAGGTTTCAGAACCAGTGGCCTCAAGATGTGCTACTGTGGTGTGTGGATTATTCTGAGTGGAAGGCAGTCAAGATCCTGTGGACTCAAGGGAGACTTCAGCTCTTCCATTAACCACCTAGAAGAATCTAAATTAGGGAGTCTTTCCCAGAATGGGAGTTATTACCAAAAATAAATTTTTATGACTTATCTATACGGTACAGCAAACACCTAATTACTGAATGTCTGCTTTTATTCTTTCAGTCCTTTGAACAGCCCCCCACCCCTTTGAAGCCCTAGGTCCTTTGTCCCGTGCACTAGCTCAGGATGTCATGTGTGTGTTATTTTACCGTTATGTCTCTAAAAATTTCATGTATTTGGGGAGTCTCTGACTCTCATATGTATGCAGGGTTTCTATGTGCACAAAATTAAAATTGATTTACTCCTATTAATGTCTTATGTCATTTTAATTATTCAACCAGCCTGAAGAGCTAGAGGAGGGAAGCAGGATATTTCCTCTTCCGCAAGAAGGAAGGAAGGAAGGAAGCGAGGGAGGAAGAATGAAGGAAGGGAGAAGGGAAGGAAGGAAGGAAAGGAAGGAAGGAAGGAAGGAATGAGGGAGGATAGAGAGATGGAAGGAGAATGAAATCAATAGGGTATACATATGGAAAAAAGAGTCAAATTTATTGTTATTTATAAACAATAAGGTTATTTACCTAGAAAATCCAGGATAACCAAATAAAGAGCTGTTAGTGTAGATAAAAAAGTTTAGAAAAGTCATGTGTTCCTGAAATAAAAGTAGAAAATCCAAGGCTTTCCTATATATAAGAAAAATAAAAGAAATGATAGATAAAACCTAAGAAAGAAAATAGATAAGTAAACAAAACCCTTGGGGATGGCTAAAGAACAAAGGATAAATGGATCAGAAAAAAAAAAAAAAGACCAGAAATTGACTCAAATATTTGAAACAATTTGTTATTAGACAAAAGGGAAGCTCAAAACAGTTTGATTTTTGAATAATCTATTGATATAAGTGACTAAAACCAAGGAAGACTACTACCTCACAAAAGTAAGTTCTACATCAAAGGAAAATAAATCTAATGAAAATGTGTAATTATAGAAATATTAGAATAAAGTATTAGTGAATAATCTCAGGTAGAGAAAAGCCTATCAAGTTATGAGCCAAAAGACAGAAAACAACAATAAATTTGTAAAGAAGTTTTTTCATTAAAAATCAATTGTTAACATGGAAGTAAAGTTAGAAAAAATGAGATACAGAAACTTTCTGGAATCCAGAATTAATTTGATATCCTTAATGCTGAAACCCTTTCTATCTCAGATGAGTGAAGACTTTGGTTTTCTGCTGGTGACTGAACAGTAGACCAGCTCTAGGGAGTTCCCCTGCAGATCCCCAGAGGCACATTTCTCAGCGTTGGAGCACATACAGTCCTGCTGTTATCAGCCCGGAACGCCTGGTCCAGGGGCCACGCGTGGCAGTCTAGGAGAATATATGATTTAGAAAAACAATGACTCTAGTGTTTCAGACAGTCACACAGAATCCAATATGTCAACTGTTGGAAAAAACCAGAGCATAACGGTATCACTAGGAACTTGTGTTGGTCAGAAATTTCTAAAAGTATGTTTTAATTAAATTATTTCTTAGGTGTTAATATATGTTTCCCAGAGGTCTGGCTTTGTGACCATCAAAGCAATGAAGAGCTGGTTTAGAAGACTGCTAAAAGATCGACGTAGTCTCTCGTGGTGAAGAATTATGACTGAAGAAAACCTATTAGAAACATAGTTATCTCATTTTCTTCTTCATGGCAGGCACAGGAAGAGCCCAAGAGTAAGTGGATGGTACATGGTTGATATATTGTTGTGCAAATATATCCACATAACCCAGTACAGTACACTAACTGTGGGAGAAAGGGTGATGGAGTTCTATAATGAGCAACACTCTTCCTCATCACACTCACTAAGAGTCCGAAAGAATTTGTAAAACAACTTTTAATTCAGGTTTGCATCATGTCTTTCAACCTTTCTATACACATTTTGTAAATGGCAGAGTATCAGCAATAGGCTCTCCTGCCATATACAGATCATACCCAAATCATTAAAGGACTGTGGGTCTTTCATCTTGGGCCTTAGGACTACACAATATGACCACTACCTTTGCGGTCAGAGGGAAGAAGAAAGTTTTTTCACTGGTCCCACTGTCTCTTCTCTCCTCCTCAGCTCTCAACTCCACGTGTCTTCTGATTCTGCTGCTAGCTCCTAGAGCCATGCCTCTTCTCCCCAGCCTACCTTGCTGCAGAATGTCCAGCGTTCCATGCCATCCATTTCCAGGGATCTGGAATTATGGGAGCAGTGGGAAGCAAGTGAGAACCAAAAAGTGCCTCTTCTTCACATGCCTCTTTGAGATTATTATGCTAAATTTGTCTCTGCCTCTTCACCTGATTTACACTGCATTTTCAAAAGGTGACTTTGTATCCAAGATGTGTCTTAACCTGATCCCAGAAAGAAGGGTAAATATAGGAACAGGGATTGCAAAAGCCCCCATCTCAGGCTCAGGGAAGGAGATCAATGGTTTAGAACAAAGTCTCTCCGTTGTGCACTCCCAGGTGAAGAATATCCTCTACCCTTTGGTAAATAATACAGAAAGTAATCTAGGCATCTACATGGTGGGGGGAGATGGAAAAGCGGAAGAGAGGATGAGTAGAAAATGGCGGGGCTGCAGAAGCATGGTCACATGTATCCAAAGAATAGTTGCAAGCTCTCCTGAAGGTTTGGACCTGTGGGTTTTCAGCAGGAAACTAAGAACTGTGGGAAATGTATGTAGAGAACATAGCAATTTGGAGTTAATTCTCATGCTAGGCCCACTCATGGGAAGAAAAGGAAGGATTTCATGAGCATTAGGGTCCCAATTAGAAGGGACCCATTTGGAAGTCTGCTCACTTAGGATGGTCTTACATGGAGGGAGTAAAAAGACCACATGGAACCAGAAACTTGGTTCACAAAATGAACTAAAGCACATCTGCATGGCCCCATCCCCTTTGAATTATCCTATAGAGATTCTAGGGAAAGAGACCTACAGTTACTGTTTCATCTGCTTTCCCTCATACACTAACTCAGCAAGGGCTGGGGTCCTGTCAGCAATATCTATCAGCGAAATCATCCTCTCCTTTTATTTTTTTTATTTTGCATACTAATTATTTTTGTTGTTTTTCAATTACAGTTTTCCCCATTTCTCCCCTTTACTCTCCTCTGCCATACCTCCCACATTCAATTCTTCCTCTCCCCCACCCCCGAAGTGTTTGTCTATGTGTCGTTTATAAGTGTTCCTCGACTTGACCCTTCCCCTTCTTTCCCCGTTATCCTCCCCACCCCACCCCCGGTCACTGTCAGTTTGTTCTTTATTTCCATGTCTCCAGTTATATTTTGCTTGTTTGTTTGTTTTGTTGATTAGGTTCCACTTATAAGTGAGATCATATGATATTTGTCTTTTACCACCTGGCTTATTTCACTTAGCATCATGCTCTCCATTTCCATCCATGCTGTCGGCAAGGGTAGGAGCTCTTTTCTTTCTGCTGCCTAGTATTCCATTCCATTATGTAAATGTACCACAGTTTTTTTCAGGTAGCATCATGGAGGCAGTTGTGCTTTTAACCCTTCAGCTCAGGTGAGAGGCAAAGCCAGGCACCAACAATTCCATTCCAAGAGAGCTTGGAGGAGGACCCTGCCATTATGGTGAAAATAAGCAGATACTCCTTAGCCCTAAACACACCTGCTTGGATTCTTTATAGCTACATCTGAGCTGACTGTCCCTTAGTGTAACTAAATAATTTGCAAAACAGTTCCTTGTCACTGTCAAGAGTGACAGTAGGTTGTTACATCTTGCCTTGAAAAATTGGTGAATAATAGTGCTTGTTCCCTTTTATTGTGTAGTGTACAATAAAACATGCTTAAAAGGTGACCAGGAATTCTGTATCCTGCTAGGATACAGAGGGTCTCACCAGTGCACTTTCCCCAAACAGAAGAATACGACCAAATTCAATCTACCAGGGTCCCCAAGATCTTGAGCCCTGAGTGTATAAATGATGGTTGATTCTTGATGAATCCCAGATTTTTTATTCATCAGTGAGTTTTTCTACAGGGAAGGCTGATGGAAAGGGGAGATTATTGCAGAAGTTGCTGCTTTCTATATCCCTTGTGAAACATTTTTAAACTACTGGTTAACATGATACATTTTAAAATAACTACAAGAAAGTCAGGTGGTTTCAATAAATATCCCAGATATTCTTAGTAAATTATATCACATATATAAAATGTATACACTTCATATTTTAAGATTTTATTAAAAAAACTCGTTCTTCCATGCAAATAAAATTTACATTCAAAATGTATCTCATTTAAAATCTTACCATTCAATCCATTGTATCCATCAGCCCTTAGTTTACCAATTGTTCCCATGCTGTCAGCTAATGCAAGAATTGAAAAGTAAACTAATTAGCAAGCTGGAATAACAGCTCTTTTTTTTTTAACCTGGGGGAATAATAGAATGATATTTCCAAATATTATTTGGAATTTCTCTCATGAGAAACTAGAGAGTTATGGTGTACGGAATTCTCCATAGATTTGCAAAATCTCTTGTTAGGTACACATCTAATGCTCAAGCGACAAATTTATGATCATATGCACTGTGAAATATCATTTCTGCAATAGAAATGTAAATTTATACTAAAATACACAAAATGTTGTTGAACTAAACATAATCTTAAAAATATTTAGTCAAGGTCCTGGCCAGGTAACTCAGTTGGTTAGAGCATCCTTCTGATACACCAATGTTGTGGGTTCAATCCCTGGTCAGGGTACATACAAGAATCAACCACTAAATAAATGGCAATGGGAAAAATACAATTAAAATTTTTTTAAAAAAATCAACCAATGAATGCATAAATAAGTGGAACAACAAATCAATATTTCTTTCTCTCCCTTCCTCTCTCTATAAAATCAATAAAACATAGTTTTTAAATATTCAGTCAAGAAGTCGATATTAGGTTTTCTATACATTAAAATTGTGCTGTAGTATATAGAAGTAATACGTGCTAGAATCATATTATTTTAAATCACACCTTTATAGAAGGGAACAGCGTGGCTGTATTATATCCAAATGGGTGGGACTGGAGTGGACACGTGAATTAAGAACCAGCTGACTGGTCAGCTCTGCGCCCTGCGGCTCCCTCCCCAGCCCTGCAGCAAAGTGCAGAGCAGCTGCAGCGCCGGCCTCTGGGATGAGCGAGCACATCCTCAGGAAAGGCCCCTCGTGCTCACCTGCCTTTTACTTCATTTGTAGTAGCAACTATTTGTTCCCCAGAAAGAACATCTGTCTTACCTATCTGTTGCAAATCTTGATGTTTGGCTCATTTTGTACTTTGTTTAAGAGTAAATAGCGATGTTCCGCAAAATTTTTATGGCAATTTTTTTTAAATTTCAAAGTTATTGTCAGTATCAGCAATACAAAGCTTGTTTCTTACATATCAATTGAAATGATTCTTTAAATGCATACTTTCAGTGGGCCTATAAACTATGCAAATGTGTTATAAATATATATTTCTTTATGGTACTTTTTAATAGATTACATTAAACAAAATAAAACTTCCTCACTTAGTGAAATACAAATGAATGATGAAATTTTTTAGATCACCACTAGATGGTACTATAAAACCTATTAAATATAGTCTAGCCCTCTTATTTTTGGTGTTTCCTCTTTCAGAATTTTCCCAGATGCTTTTTAATGACTGCAAGTTTCATTATAACTAAAATTTATTTAATAACTTCTATAAACACTGATCAAAGTGTGTTGTACTAGATGAGCGACACTTGGACAGGTTAGCCGTCCTCCCTGTTCCTCAGTTTCCTCATCAATGAAATCAGTAAAAGACTCTTGGTCTTCATGTGAGGTCCCACACCATGGCCTCCTGGTCTTGGCTGAGCACACCAAGGGTGAGTCTAGGATGTCTAAGACTGACTCAGACTCCTTCCCCATTTTTTTCTTTGCAACTACAGTTGAGAAATGCAGCCAGGGCCTCTCTGGTAGTGGGAGCAGGTAGGTGTGAGCTGCAGGTGCTGGGCAAGTAGGGCAGGAATCTGGCCTCCTCAAGTAGAAAAAAATGAAGCTGAAAAGCAGAGGAGCAGAGATAAAAGGCAGAAATAGAGTCCTAATAGTGGTCATGTCCCCAGTGCAAGCAGTTCCTGGAGTCTGTGACAGCCCCGCCCTTCCAGAGATTCATTCGTCACACTTCTTTAATCATACTTGACAGCAAGGCATCTTCCAATACATACTCCTTTTTTTGCCTCAGCTAGTGTGATGTGGGTTTCCATCACTTTAACCAACCTAATTCTTACTAATCCAGGGGGTCACTCATCCTATCCATTCAAAATTGTATTCCAGCAGTTTAAATTTTACCCCATAATCTCTTCAAGTCTAACTCTCATTATATTTAAAAACACCAAAGAGAAAATAAGGCAAAGAGAGCAAAAGGCAAAAATTAGGAGAACAAATAGAAGGCTTGTGACCCATTAGGACTAAGCAGCATCTTGAAGGGGTACAACTCCCCAGAAACGCCATGCACTTTGCCAATGGGTGTTTCCTCTGACAGCCATCACTTCAGTCCTACAAGTCTGGATGGCTCAGTCCTCCCAGACCTTCTGCTACTGGAGATTTCAGTACTTTTTTGGAGGGTAGGTGAGTGGTAGGACTTTATTCCATTAACTTAGAGTGGTCTAGATTCCTCCTTTATAAACTAATGGG
Organism: Micronycteris hirsuta; assembly: GCA_004026765.1. Taxonomy (NCBI): domain Eukaryota; kingdom Metazoa; phylum Chordata; class Mammalia; order Chiroptera; family Phyllostomidae; genus Micronycteris; species Micronycteris hirsuta. The sequence goes on from PVJI01013849.1 coordinate 13,216, forward strand.
ATAAACATGTATGTTTCAGGTACTTATATTCTCAGAAATTCAACATAAAAGAAATAACAGAAGATACTAGGGTTCTAGTGCAAAAGCTCAAAGCAATAAACCAATTATCTCTCTCTCCCTCTCTCTCTCCACCCCTCCCTCCCTCTCCTTTTCTCTCTCCCTTTTCCTCTTTCTTGCTCTCTCTTTTTGTCTCAGTAGGAAAATGTAGAATCTTAAAATCCATATGTCAATGTACTATCTATGAAAGCAGAGTCCTGAAATGGGAATACTGCTAGGGAGTCAGGGCTAGAGAGAACCTGGAGATTTACCTACTACTTTTGTGATGGTTGTAAAGCAGCACAAGTACACCCTAAATGAGTTTAGAACAGTAAAAAATTACTCCTCTGTTGATTACTACACAGGTCAAATAATAACTGTTAGATGTGTGAAGGAATAATATAAAAAAGTCAAATGCTGCTTGCAAACAGACTGTTATAACTATAAACATTTCACTTTCACTTATCCTTTTCTACATTGTTTCAAAAATGATCAAAAGAAACTTATCAACAAGCTATAGCCCTTCCTTCATCTCATCTTAATTTCTCACCTTTTCATTTTTGGGACTGGCCCAATGAGGTCTCTAAGATCACAGTATTTGGAGTATCTATGAAATGTCACTTCCTTCCACGCACCAAATTCATTTCAGCCAATTTACTTTTTTTAATATTTTATTTTTATTTATTTTTAGAGAGAGGGGAAGGGAAGGAGATAGAGAGGGAGAGAAACAGCAATGTATGGTTGCCTCTCACATGGCCCTCACGGGGACCTGGTCTGCAACCCAGGCATGTGCCCCGACTGGGAATCGAACCGGGACCCTTTGGTTCCCAGCCCGGGCTCAATCCACTGAGCTACACCAGCCAGGGCTCAGCCAATTTACTTTTTGTCCCATTTAAATTAATTGCTTTTTCTTTATTGCCTTTACTATTTTCTTAAGCCAGATTCCAAAGACCTCAAATTAGATTTCAACAATTTCTTTCTTACTCTCTTTGTCTTCCTCAGATATATCCTGTGACTTCAGGTAACCTCTCTTCGCCACCTCAGGTTTGCACAGTGCGCCTCTGTTGCTTTCATTTCAAAGCAAAACTCTGTTTTGTCCTTTGAAACCTGCAGGAATTCTTTTAGATTTACTTGTGTATTTATGTATTCATTTATTTATTCAAATAAATAAAAGACTTTTAGTGCTTTTTAAGATCCTCTGTCCTGGATCCAAAGGATAGAGCAATGAAAAAGAAAAGCAGAAACAGAAATGAATCTCTACCATCTTGGAGCTCCCATTCTAGAGTGCGGAGGCAGGCAGAAAACAAATCAATTAACAGAATACACTAGATGGAGATAAGCGTAATAAAGAAAAGCATAAAACACAGAAGGAACCACAGAGATTGTTGAATGGACACAAATTAGTGTAGTCAGATTATTTGGATAGTCAGAGAAGGAGACATTTGGAAAAAGACCAGAGAAGTGTGGAAATGAGGTAAAGGACTATTTTGGAGAAGAGCATTCTTAAATCAAGGGAAATAAATGTTTCAAGAATCATCATTCAACACCATACACCAAAATAAACTCAAGGTGGTAAAAGACTTTAAAAAATCATCATTCATGAGCAGCAAGGAGGCCAGTGTGAAAGGGGAAGTGGGAGGGGAACAGGGCAGATTGAGGGAACCAGATCATGTAGGGTTTTGTGTCACATATAGTCCTTGGGTTCTGCTGTGGAAGAGAGACCAAGCCATTTTTAAAAATCCTCACAGGAGGATATGTTTATTGCTGAGAGAGACAGAGACAGAGCAGAGAGAGGGAAACATCAATGTAAGGGAGACATCGATTGGTTGCCTCCTGCACACACCCTGACCAGGGACTGAACAAACAACCTAGGTTTGTGCCCTGACCAGGAATCAAAAACAACACTTTGGTGTGCGAGATGATACTCCAACCAACTGAGCTACCCAGCCAGGGTGGGACTAAGTAATTTCAAGTCAATATGTGTTCTGGCTTTCAATGGAAAAGGTCACTCCGGTCCTCTGGTCACCACGTGGACATTACTTACATAAGAAAGAGCAAGGGCAGGAGCAGGAAGATCCTTTTAGGTAAGTGATTTTCCTGTGGACTGCAGTGAGGGGGTGAGATGTGAGTCAGTTCTGAATTGATTTTGTGTTTAGGGCTGACAAGACTACGTAATTGCTTGAGGTGGTGTATGAGAAGAAAAAGACAATTCGAGAATTGTGAATTAAATAACTGGCAAAGTGGACTTTCTATTAACCGGCAGTAGAAAAACGCTGAAGATACCAAACCACCCCTCAGACAGAAGTTGTGTCTTCACTTCGGCCTCCCTCCTTGTCTTCATCTGTATCTCTCGTTTCCTTTGCTTACAGTCATCTTCCAACCACACCAACCTTATTTGATTAAGAACATGTATGAAGCACTCATACTTTGCAAGGCCCTGTGCTGGAAACTGGGAAGGATACAAAAATAGGGAAGTTGCAACCCCTCACATTTCTAGCAATCTCTATGAGAAAAATAACACATACGTTTGTGATCATCTAACATTGTAACTCAAATATGCAAATTTGTATGAATAGTAAATAGGTACAAAGGCCCAGGAGGGATAGAACTGTGAGCAAGACATGGCCCTGTTCAGTGTGTGGGGGCACCACTTCATGGTTCGGATTTGAGCACAAAATGAAAAGAATGACACATCAGAATTAAAGTGAAAAGAGATCACTGTCTGCCAAGAGAATTCAGTAAGTGGGTCAAACTTGCGGTTCTTTTGAGGCCAGCTTGGATTTGACCATTTGATGATGCTTTCCCTAAATAAATGCCTCTCCAGTAAGTTTCAGCTCCTTCATAAAATCAGTACTAGTCTGATGCACACTTATGTTGCTATTTCCTTAGAAGTGTTCGTTAGTTATACTCCAGAATGTAAACTTGGAAGCAGGAGTGTAGGGGAAATAGAGTGAGTCAGGCTCCCTTCCCCAGATGTCTGGGCATCGAAGACAAGCAGTATTCCCATAGCCTTGAGACTGGGCCTGCATATGAAGAATCACACTTTGTTATATGTCTTGACACCCTGCTGGCTTTGTGTGCATTTAGTACATACGGAAGTTGGGACATCCCGATGCACGACACACGGCTCGAGTGGCTTATGAGTGCGTGCATTGCCCTACCCTTGAATAAAGACATGTCAGGCATTCCCACAGCTCTGTGCATTTTCTTCCATCTGCCCAAATCCCCAGTGATCTTGCCTGGCCTTGAAAGTCTGCAAGACAAGGAGCTTCATCTTACTTTCCTTAAAACTTCACGATCACTAAATAAGTGTTATGAAAAAGTTATAAAATATACCTGAGTAATATATCTCAACATTAAAATGCTTTTGACAAAAAGGAGTGTGAGAAGGTCAGGGCGTTTCCCCAAAAGTAGAAAACTTCCTCCTTTTAATGTGTATATTTTGCAGCCCAAAATAGGAGCCCACTTAATGTTCAAGAGAATTAGTCAAATACTTATGCCCTTTTATCTGGTACTGCATGCTATTTTAATTTCCTCTGAAGTATTTTAAATTTAAACCACTATCACTTTTTTGATAAAGATTTTAAAATAACAATGTATGGAAACACTATCACAGATAAAAGTACCATATTTTTATATGCCACTAAAGCCTGCTGTTATGCTAGTTCTGTCTTCTCTGGCATTTTACCTACAAATAAACACAGTTTATTGTTTTGTTAATTTTGTTTTTCATACTTCACAGGTATACATTTATGTGGGGTATATGTGTACATATGTTTTAAACAAATATTCCGTTTATTCTCAAATAAATATTGTCCCAGGCCATCAATGGCATTCCTAGTATAAAGGTTTTGCTTTTCAAAGGTGCCGAGATTGACAAAAAAAATGAAAGAAATTGTTACACAATGCTGATGTTTTCACTTGAGTCAAGCACTCTTCAGTTGCTTGTGCAAGATTTAAGAGTATCATAATAATATAAATTGACATGTTTTTTTCTTAGACCTTTTTATGGAAAAGAAAAAACAGCAAAAAAATACAGCAAAGAAAAAATAGTCCAAGTGAAGAAAATTGGTTCACTAGCTCAAAATACATATAAAATTTAGTTACTTTTATGGGTACATTTGGTGAATGTTATACTTTTTCTCTTTGTCCTTCTTTCTCAAAGTAATAATTTTATATATTTTGTGTAACAATTTCATATTCTTCATTTCTAAAGGAAATCCAAAGGCTTTTATATTTTTTACTTCAAAGAGAAATTTAATATAGTAAATGAAAGAACTATTAGAATCTATAAGATCATTCAACTACATTGCAGAGACAAAAATCAACTAATTATAGTTTTCACACATAGCAGTAAATAATTGGAAAATATAGTTGAAAATATGCGTTTTAAAATCAAAATAAATTTTGAAATATCTTAAAATAAAACCAAATGAAAAATACAAGTCTTTGTCAAAATAAAAAGGAACATGATTCAGTTCCATTTAAAAAATCAAAATCAATGCATAGATTATGTTCCTATGCAAAAAATACTCTAATATTTTACAGACATTAATTTTTCCAAATAAATGTATAAAGTCAGATAATCACAACAGGATTTTCATAAAACTTGATATGCTAGTTCTAAAGCTAACATGAAAGACAAAAATGGAAATAAAAGGACAATAAAACATTTAAATAAATAAGGGGATGTGCCCTACCAGATATCAACATGCTCTATGAATTCATAATAATTAAAACAGCATGTGTTGGTATAAGAATAGGTCAATGAACATAGTGGATAGCACAGAAAAGATAGCTATTTACAGTGAAATTTAGGATACAGTGAAGTAGTTAAGAGAGTGACTGGACTCAGACCTCACTCTGACGCTGGGAGTACAGGGGAAAACCTTCAAAAGAATAAAGGAACATGCCCTGGCTGGTGTAGCTCAGTGGATTGAGCGCGGGCTGGGAACCATGAGGGTCCCCGTTCGATTCCCAGTTGGGGCACATGCCTGGGTTGCGGGCCAGGTCCCCAGTGAGGGCCATGTGAGAGGCAACCATACATTGCTGTTTCTCTCCCTCTCTTTCTTCCTCCCTTCCCCTCTCTCTAAAAATAAATAAATAAAATCTTAAAAAAAAATAAAAAAAAAGAATAAAGGAACGTAAGTTTTAATTAGTGGCTCAGTTTTGGACATCCACTCCACAGAAAACACAGGGGCACAGGAGCACATATCCAAAGTGAATTTTTACATTACTGTTTGTAAGGAGTTAGAAACAATATGAATGTTTAAATAAACTGGAATATTCAGAGTATGGTGTACAAAGCACCAATTGGAGAATAAAGTAAATCTATATAACTTAGAGGGAAACACATCCAACTCATATTGCTTGGCTAAAATAAAGAATTTAGCAGGATTAGTATGATCGCATTTTATTTTTTATTTCATATATTTGTAATACAAATACACAAGAAAGGCCAGCAAGTATACACACACTAAACTGTCAGCGAGGATCACCTTTGTGTAGGAAAATGGAACAGAGAGATCTGAAGGTGATCTTCAGTTTCTAGTCTACATATTCCTATACTTTAAAAATGTTTTACAATAATATACTTAGGCATCATTTATGTAAATAAGATAAATAAGTAACTCCTAGTAGACCTTTCTATCCTGCAGGGTTCCTTTAGAGCTGATCGTACGATACTTTGCTGCCCTGCGGAAAGCCCAGTGTCATTGGTTTCTATTTCTCTGTCTCAGATTTTCCACTACCCAAGGAACTTCAGCCCCTCCCCCAGGTCACAGGACCTGCTTTCTGTCAATGTTTCTGCACCACATTACACTGTTTCTCAAAATGATTGTACGATTTAAAATCCTACCAGCCATATGTAATACTTCTGCAATTCAACATTCAGTTGCATCAAACTTTTAATATTTTAAAAATAAGGCGGGTATGATATGGTATGTTTATTTATATTTCTTTTGTTTTGCTAACACAGTTGAGTATATTTTCTACATTTATGGGGCCATTTATGTTTGTTCTTCTATGATAGTTTATCTGTGTCTTTTGATCATCATTTTCCTATTAAGCTGTTAATCTTTTTCTCGTTGATCTGTAAGAACACTTTGAAATATTCTGGATATTCGTATTTTGTTTTTATAAATTTGACACTACTCCTCCCAGTGTGTGACTTGTCTTTTCATTATGCTTTATATTATCTTTTGATGAAAAGAAATTTGTATGTTTATTAAAGTCTAATGCACTAATCTTCCCACTTGAGTTACATACTTCTGAATCTTTTTAAAAAAATCCTTCCTGGCTCGGCTGGTGTAGCTCAGTGGATTGAGCGCGGGCTGGGAACCAAAAGGTCCCGGTTCGATTCCGAATCAGGCACATGCCTGGGTTGCAGGCCAGGTCCCCAGTGAGGACCATGTGAGAGGCAACCATACATTGCTCTTTCTCCCTCCCTTCTCCTCTCTCTGAAAATAAATAAATAAATTAAAAAAAAAATCCTTCCTTATCCCAAACTGAAAAAAAGCACAATCTTCTAACATTTACTTTTAAGTGTTAAGGCTCTGCACTGGCTGGTGTGGCTCAGTGGATTGAGCACTGGCCTGCTAAACAAGAGGTCACCAGTTTGATACCCATCAGGGCACATGCCTGGGTTCCAGGCCAAGTCTCAGGTGGGGAGCCGCGAGAGGAAACTGATGGATGCTTCTCTCCCCCTCTTTCTCCCTCACTTCTCCTCTCTCTGAAAATCTTCCTTTCCCCTCTCTATGAAAATAAATAAAGTCTTTAAACAAATAAAGTGTTAATGTTTTACCTTTCACATTTAGTCATAAATCCATTGTCAAGTGATTTTTGTTTATGATACAATATAGTCATACAATTTTTTATTTCTATAGACTTAGCCATTTGTCTTCACACATTTATTGAATAATCTATCATGATGATTTTAATGCCACTACTAAGTATTAAAGTTTAAATACAACATCTCATAGGGAATTATTTACCCACTTTATGTCGTGGTTATTCTTGGCTCTGACAATATGTAAAACAAGGAATCAAATAGCTAAAGTTAAAAAAATAAACCTAAGGTATTTATTGGTATTCTTTGGTATTGGTATTCTTTCAACTATCAATGATATTTATTGGTATTCTTTCAACTATCAATGATATTTATTGGTATTCTTTCAACTATCAATTGACTATTAATTTCATATTAATAAATTAGGAAAATTTACATGTTTAGGATGCTGAGTCTTCCTATTGATATTTATTAACATCCATCTCTTAATTGGCTAATGCTTTATTTAACTTTTCTGAATAAGATCTTTATTTTTTTAAAAAGATGCTATACATTTTTATTAGATTTATTGGTAGATGTATTTTGTAGGTATAATAATGCATATCTCTTTAAGTGATGTTTTCTGTTTGCTACAGATATAATACCATGCATTGTCAGTTGATACTTTTTTGTTACAGAGCAAAATTTCATTACTCTAGTGTCGATAATTTATCTGCATTCTTTAGAATTTTTGGAGGGCTACTAACGGTAATAATCATGTCATCTAAAATAATGATCATTTTGCTTCCATTGTAATCTGTAATCTTATTTTTTCTTTATTGTTTCACTGTAAAACTTCCAGCACAATATTGAATAAAATAGTGAAAGTTGTCTTCCATGTCTTGATTTTATCATAATTTTAAATAGGATGTTTTTAATGAATCATCATTAAACATGCTGTTTACTGTGGCTAATTTTTGTGGATATGCTATCTTAAGATAAGAAAGTTGTCATTTAGTAATATCCATTGCCACTATTTCTATTCAATATCTTACCAGAGGTCCTAGCCAGTAAACTTAAAGCAAAAGGACTGGAAAGGAGGAAATGAATATTATTATTTTCACATGATGTAATTATCTACTTAAAGATTTTTATGCAGAGAAGTATTAGAAATTATAGAAGAATATAGTAAGGCATGTGCATATAAGATCATTATATAGAAGTCTATTGCCACTCTATACACTGACAACAATTAGAACATGTGCTTTAACAATAGCATAAAAATATCAAATATCTATGAATGAATCTCACACAGGAATTGCTTTCCTTCTGGGAAAACATACAAATTATTTGGATTCGGGAAGACAATCTAATTAAATAAAATATATAATATTTTGGAGTAGGGAGGTGGGTGGAGGTGGAAAAGGGTATAGTGGGCATGAAGGGTGATGAAAATAATAAAATTAAAAATATATATAATATCAATGTAGAAGTAAAACTAATATAATAAATATGATATTCCCTTCAATCAATGAATATGTAATTCCATTGAAAATAACCACAGAGAAAAATTAATTACTACTATTGGAAAAACAAATCAAAATATATCCTTTTTCTGAAAGTAAGAATTTTAAGATCATCACCATAAATGAAAGATATGAGTTTGTATAGAACACAGTAATTTTTAAATTCTTTGAGTTTTTGATAATATTGTAGCTTACTGCACTGAATAACTTACATCTGATTCTTTCAGATCTGCTTTCCAACCAGGAGGTTGGTCTGAGTGGATCACAGCAAATATCTTCACAGTCCTCTGGATTTCATTGCACAACTCAATGGAGAGTTCTAGGAGACCAGAGGCAGGAGGAAAGTGAGATCCCCTTCAACTGATTGTATCACCCAGTAGAAAATCGCTGTTTTCAAGGTGTCATGCTCTACACATATCTCTTTTTCTGTGTTCCAATGACCACTCTGTACCCAAAATGATTTAATACTATTGCCAATAGCATCTTCCTTTTCTAACAAAGTGTGGTGATAGGTCCTCTTTTTTAGTTAACCCCAAGTTTTTGAAGTATCCATTGTGGTTTCCCCTACATCTGATCTATATTTCATAGTTAGTCCCATTGTAAATAAAGCCTCTTCAAATTATCCTAAATTGCGTGTGCCTGAATGAACACATATACAATAAATATCATTGAGTAAAAAATAAAGTAAAAGTAGTCTGGAATCCTGTCAGAGAAAAGAGTACTCTGACCTTTAAAAGCATATCATAATATGCAAAACTTTAGTGACTAGACACTAAATTAAAACTTCACTGATATTTAAGAACAAGAGAAACAAAATATTATAATAGAAAATGCAGGTGCCATTTTATTGTTTTCTTATAACTGGATCAATTACATATAAAACATAAACTTTGCAGTTCACTTAACAAATATTCAGTATATAATAATATAAGACACTACATATAAAAAGATCTATCTACAGCTAATTAGCTCTTTCATTGATTGTATCTATGCATAAGACCTTTAGACATTTTTTTTTCAGACAGCATGGTGGAAGGCAAGCAGGTAGCAGAAATGAAAAACCTGTATTAAAATTTCCTTGCGAAGTACAGAGTAACTTAGGGTGCATCCTTGTTGATCTGGCACAATGAGAATTAGCCTACTGTACTCATATTAGAGCAGTTTAATTATTGTTAATGGAAGATTTTGAGTACTTAAAATAACTATTAACACACTACTATAAAATTTTGATGATTCTAAATTATGACACTAGTGTTATTTGGGGAAAGTTAATGGTTATCTTAAAGTTGTACAACATTTACATAGTATCTACCAGACTTGTATAAGATCTCCACTAAGATTAAAATGAGATTGAAAATGGGCGGGGTTGAAATCAGGCATCCAACAGTACTTTGGCTATAATGAGTGACTAGACGTTAGTTTTTGTCATAATGTTAAGTTTTAAAATGTGTACATGTACTCTGGGAGATTGTAGAATGAACTTTATTGGAATGACTAAAATTGGGCTAAACCCAACATATAATACTGGTTGGGTAGCCTGCTTTGAGAAAAAAAAATATGAGTCATGGTATTTGCAACCCAAGGAGTCTATGATTCATAAATTATTATCTAAAATACAATCCAGAGAACAAATGTAGCTTGTAACTGCATACATATGTCAATGAAGGTCAAGGAAAGGCACAGATCCACACTAAATTATTCTAAAAAAACAGAGGATGAATCTACAAATATCAGTTTTTCTCTGTCATTGTCTACTAAACTATCCAACTCCTGTACTGGCCAGCTCTGTGTCTAACTCCCTGTGGGAAGTAATGATACAAACAGGAGTATTACTTGATATTTACCATATGAGTGAACAATTATAAAATAATCCAAGACTAATGAAGTGTTTCTAACAGTGGGACATTATTTATTAGTTCTGTAGAAATTCAGGAATGGTAGAATTTGGTACAAACTAATATAATAATGATCCTAAAATATGAATAATGACAATTATAACTAACATTAATTGACAGTTTATAATGTCAGGAACATAGTAATTATTGCTTATTGTTAGTTATGACTACCTCATGTCTCATGTACTGTAACAAGAATTACCATCACTATTTTAAAATAATAATCACAGAAATTAAATACTATTAATAATACGAATTCAACAATATATATTAAATATGTACATAAATTAATAAGTCAGTGAATGGGAAAAAAACTGATGCTCAAAAAGTTTAATTTGCCTAAGATCATAGGGCAGAAGGATTTGAAACGTAAAAAGCCATAGAATATGGGTAGCTTTTGGACAGGAAACAAAGGACAAGCTAAATATAAAAAATGGCAAGAGGAAAAGCATACAAGCAGAATGAGACTCACATGCTTATGAGGAAAGAGACAATCCAACTAGGACAAGGAGTTTGTGTGGTGAAGAAGTATTAAGGAACACATTTTGGTATTGGATGAGGACAGTGCTGTTTCTTGAAGTCTAGGAAGAAGAGTTTGAAAATAATGTAGTAACTGTATGCAGAGTGGCATGAAGAAATTTTGGTTTAACAAAGGTATAAACTGGCAGCATTGATAATGTGGATTTGACAGAAATAATTTATCTAATATAGAAAGAATTTGCAGTAGTCTAAACATAGAATTATAAGGGTATGGATTTTTATGGTGATTGCACAGGAAATAGAAAAGCTAAGTCTAGGAAATATATAATTTTAATAACTATAGAAGAGAAGGGAAAAGATTAAAGAATGAAGAAGACAATGTTCAGTGGGAAAGTATATCAAATTATGATATCACTAAAAGAAAAGTAAATGTAGAATATATTGTTTATCTTCACTAAAAGTAAAATTAGTATCAGTTGGAGGAGAAAGAAAAATTTCATATGGAGTTTGAAGTGATAGTTTTATTTCCAAATGTAGTCTACACAAAAGTGCCATGAGCAGACTAGTATACAGATACCACATCAGGATTATAGATACAGAATTTTTAAGTCATGGCATTTGAAAGGGTCAGGCCAGTTCCCTAGCCCACCAGACTGCTCTTGACCCAGTCAGGCCAGTTTTCCAACCCACTGGACTGGCCATGACTCAGTTATCCTGACTCGCTTGGTAGCCTAGCTCCTTAATCAAAATTCTCTCCCACTGTGTAGTATAGACATCTGGTGCCAGCCAGAATGGCCTGTGGTCAGACTGACCCTCCTGTACCTGGGTATAGCCCAGCCCTTTACCTAACGCATAGTCTCTGCTCACATCCTGAAACCCTGAGGCACCTTCACAGAAGAGTAAGAGAATAACCCCTCTCCTCCCCTCCACAAGCCCCATGCTTTTTCTTTAAAAACAACAACAACAACAACAACAAACCCACTCTTGCCTTCCACTGGGGCTGCAGTCTGTCTAGACTCAGCCACCTGTAAGCTCAGCATCAAATAAGGACACTGGGATCAGATCATCTGGCTCCTCCCACCTCTAGCTCTCCTGCATTACTAAGAGCATGAAAAAGAGGCACATGGGAAGAATATTAAAAACAGATTTAATGAAAGAAAGGACAAAGTTGAAATTCTAATTAACATAAATACTCCATGTTTTAATTGGAGTAGACAATATCTACTTTATAGTATTTTGAGCATACAAAGTGGAAAGGCCTTGCAAACTGTAAAGCAATATAGATAAAGATACAGTTAACCATATTGTAAAAGTCATGAGAATAAAAAGATGGATTTTTTAAGCCATGTTTTTCTTAAGGGCTTTTAATTTGAGACTTCAGCCTTCTTTTCAATTGAAGACCCACATCTTACTGTGTTACAAAGTGAAAGATGCATTATTACAGACAGTAAAAGGTCGTTGGCCTGTCTACTTCTAAAGCACAGTAAAGATAACGCCTTTCTGAATTCTGACAAATCACTGAATTATCATCTCTGAGGTTGCTTAATTGGATATATAGAACTTTAGCAAATAAAGGAGTAAGCAAGATAAATTCCCATTTCAAAAGTTCTTCTAGTAGCATATTTACTGGAATAAAGAAGCATCTTAAATATCACTTACACTTACTCTGTTTTATTTTAGCTTTCAACCTTGAAACTGCATACTAAATTATTAATATACACATTTAAGTACATTGCATAATAATCAATTCTTGATTTTATTTTTAAACTTACTAATTATATTAAAATAAATGCTATTTTAGGAAAAATTTGAAACATAGATGTCTGAACATTGTACAAGTTCTTAGAGAAGCAGGGCCAGGTATGTTCTGTGTTCTTAGACTATGTTCCTAATATTTTATTTTTAACAATTAATGTGAAAAATATTTTTATCCATTTTTATCTATTTTGGTTGAATGATGCCTGTAGATCTTGGTATTTCTTAATGAAATCACAACTCAATTTTGGCTGCATAATGACAAATTGCACAATATAAATTGTAAATAAATTGTGATTACATCTTACTTTCCTTTTATTCCTTTATTTTCCTTATGCTGGTCAAGGTCTCCGGTATTAATTATCGATGTCACAGATATTGCAATTCCATCATCCAAAAGTATCCCAATGACGATATAGACATTATTTTAATTCTCATCCGCAGGTTTGAGCATTCCCAGAACAGGGACTATTTCTTAATTTAATCTTTGAGTAACCAGTACCTTGGACAGTGCCAGGCATAAACTAGGCACTTATTATCTATTTTGGAGCAGATGAATACATGAATGATTTTGCTGTGATATTATACTTGTCTGATATATTTCTGGAGATATGATTCACTAGGGGTTGATCATCTTTTTTATTTTGTGTAATAATATTGGTTGTATGCAAACTACTCCTAAGTTTTTCCAATTTCATTTTAATTCAACGCGTTACACTTGGTAAATAAAAATTACACTAAAATTCATGTTAGCATAAACAACTATTATTTCAAGACATTGACCTCCTTTTAGATACAAAACCAGTATATGAAATGTAAGAGAAACTTAATTTAAAACCTTTCTAATGCAGTGTTTATTTTATTATCATCTTTCAGTTCATTAAGGAAATCTTAGAGGTAGGAGGAGATCTTCATGCCACCCCCCCCCACCAAAAAAAAGAAACTTGGAAAAGAGAATTTTCCAGCCAGATTTTTAAAATGTTATTACTGCGGAACAGAATGGATTAGTGTACATTTTAAAGCATCTATTCTGAACCCCTCCCCAATTCCTTAAACTCTTATGTATTCACTCTTGATGATTCCTGTTATCCACATGCATTACTATCAAGAGTATGGTTCCTATCAATTGGTCCTGCATTCATAGTAGAAATTAGAACTTGATAGGGAAGAAAATGTACGGAGGTCAAATCTGTCTGTAAACGATGTCTGTAAACCGATATTTGGTTGGTTTGCACTAAATTAGTCGTGGCATCTCCAGAACCCTTTGTCTGTGGGACGGTGGGTCTGGCGATCATATCTACTCATGGAAACGACGCCTGGTGACTCCGCCCGGGATGGGGGTGGGGACCGTGCACCGCGTGGAGAGCTCGACTGAGAATTAAAGTGAGCGAACAAAGAGAACTCCCAGCAGCCGCCCGCCTGCTCCTCGCAGCTGCATCAGGAGACCTCGGTCACACCCGGAAGGCTGTTTGCATCCGTCTGCTCGTGAAAAGAGCTCGAGTGAAAAATTCATGGAGATTGGTCGAGTCCAGGACAAAGCTTTACAGAAAACTAGTGCATCCGATTTCGAGGGGTTTTGGAATCAGCTGCCAAGTACGGGATACAGGAGTGCAGCGAGGACTTTGAGCTTGGCTACCGATCTTCCATCTCGGGCTTGGCTTCGGCCTTTTTGTCCTCTTGCCACCCCTCACCCCTTTCCCTGTCGCCGCCTTCTTCCCTTTCCTCTAGAAAGTAGCCTCTCTTTGGCTACTTCTACCCTCTCCTCCCTTGCAATCCCGCCCCTCCCCTGCCCAGTGCGGTGAGGTCAGCTCATGAATATCAGTGCACTTCCTGGGGAGCGTCTGGCACGGCTTGGTACCTCCCGCGGTCGCCGGCTCGCAGCAGCAGCTCCAGCCCCGCCGCGGACTGCCGGGAAGTAACCTGCTCGGGGCCACCGAGTCTGCACGGTAACGCCATTGTTTGGAGAAATCCAGTGGGTGTGGAACTGGGGCGAGTGGAGCCAAAGTCGTGCTCAGCCAGCAAGTCGAATATAACGCTGTGAAGTTAAACTTTCCTCATCTCTGAAAGACACAATAAACCCTGAGGTCACCGGAAGATCAAACGGAAAGCGCTGTTGATTTGCATCAACTTCGAAACATCGCCGCTGCTGAGAAGTGAGCAGTTATTCTGGATTTCTAAAGGGATGGGGATTGAGATATGGGATAGGTTAATAGGCAGATGACATTGGAGGTTTAAAAATGTGTGTTTGGGCTGTTCAGGGGTGCTTGGTTGATGATTTCCACAGGGGAAAGCTTGAAGAGACACAGCATCTTGTCACTTTGGGAGAACCACGTGACAGCAGTCAGTTACCTTTGATTGTGGAAGCCGACCTTCCTCCTGGGTTAGAGCTGTCTGGGAACCAAATTTAAGTGTTCTCTGGTGGTTCTCAGCTCCGGAATGATGCTGCCTAATTCAAAACAAAAATAAAGAGGCACTGGCAAAATAACTTGTTTGGGCGATCACGTTAGTGTGACCCACACCGATAAACTAGGCCAGACAATCTACAAGCATGTAGGTCCAAGAGAGCCTGTGGAAAATAAGTTGATAAAAAACTTTGTTTTTCTCCCCTAATATCTTCTTTGTTCACTATCATTTTTCAAACTTAGTTGGAAGGAGATCCCTAGAAAAGAAAGGGGGGTGGAAAAGGAGATCTCCAGTATTTTTTTAAAAATAAAATGAGGCATTACTGCATGTTGACTTAGTTATGATATTTAAAATAGACAATAACAGGAATAATGTTAGTAAAGTAACTGGCAAGCATCTCCTCTCCAAATAGGAGTACTTTTTAAAAAGCAGAACTTTCTGCCTAGTCATGCCCCTTTATAGTGCTTTAGAGAGAAATTATAGTTCTAAGAAAAAGACACCCAATTGACTAGATGGCTAGCTAGCTGGATCGCTATGGAAAGCCCAGAAGCAATGGTTTGCTATTTTCCAGATTGCAAAAGCCAGTGATGTCTTTATCTGTGAAAAAATGCACAGTAGAAATTGGTCTTCACACCATGAGTTTAACACCATGCCCAAGCTTTCTGGGTGCAGAGTCGGGATGCAGCAGCCTTCTGGCTGTAGGGTCATTCTGTCTTGGAATCTGGCTCCATAGGAAGGATTGTGCACTTGAAAAATATACCTTTGCTTATAATATATCATGTGAGAAGATGTTTAAAATAAAAATATTTTAGCAACTACACTTAGAACTAAAATGAATAACAAGAAGTATGAAATTTGGATAAGTGTAGAAAAAAATCATCACCTGTAATTTAAGAAATTGTGCAGAGCCATCAATAAACTTTTCTAAAAATATTTTAAAAAATTATTTCCCAAAGCTTAAAAAAGAAAAATCCCTTTAAAGTGCTAATGACTAAACTATATAGGTGATTCCTAATGCCATTATTTTCTTGAAGCTGAAGTTGATTATATATATATATATATATATATATATATATATATATATATATACATATACATATATATCTCCCAGTCTAAAGAAAAGTGGGTGCATTTCTCCAACTAAGAATAACAGTAATTGTTAGAGCTGTTTGAGAAAAGTGCCATTTATCCATAGCAAATTCTCTTCAGGAACTATAACCCTTTTTTTGTGGCTGACACTGAGAATATTAATTAAATAAAACTCTCTCCACCAAACTATGCTTTAAATTCTAAATTTGAGGTGAGAAAAACCATAGTTGAATAATAAAAGTATTGACAACTCTAGCATGTGATTACCTCCTTTTCCTCTGATGCTTCTTGACTTTATCTTTTTTTTTTAACCTCCCCTCCACTAAATTATTTTCTGGCTCCATGTCTCATCCTTCAGAATGTTAGGTTCAGCTACTTTCACTCATCATTTTAGTGAGGTGGAGTGGGTTGGAGAGAGCGCCTCCCCGGGCAAAAGAAGAATTGACAATTCCGCATCTTCCTCTAGTCAAGGCTTCCATTAAGCGCCTTCTAAATCATCATTTTCCAGGGCTTTTCTTGCATAGCAAAATCACCCTTTGCTCTGTAACAATGCAGACATGCTGTATGTTTTTGTTTTTTTGTTGTTGCTGTTGTTTGCTTATTTCTGTTCCAGACTAGAAAAGAAGTTTGGTGACAGTGAGGGAAGAGAATGATCTGGTGATGGACCATTCTAAGTCGCATCTGGTAGATCAGATCCTTCCCAGACAGCCATGAGTCAGCCACCGACCGGGGGCGCTGCTCCTGCCGCCGCCGCTGCCACTGAGGCTCGTCTGCACCCGGAGGGCAGCAGCAGAAAGCAGCAGCGTGCTCAATCACCGGCGAGACTAAGAGACAATTCGGTCCGACAGACAACCACGGCCACCCGGTCCCCAGTAGGGGCAGGCACTAAACTCAATTCTGTCCGGCAGCAGCAGTTGCAGCAGCAGCAACAACAGCAGCAGCAAGGCAACAAGACCGGGGGCCGAGGGGTGCCTCCGGCAGGCACCCGAGGAAGCGGAGGCGGGGCGGAGAAGGCGGTGCCGCTGGCTCCCAAAGGGGCAGTGTCGGGAGCTGTCCAGCCCGCGGCTGGTGCTGAAGCGGCCCCCACGGCGACCCTGGCCCCCGTGGGCGGCAGGAGGCCTGGCCTGACCGAGGAGCAGCCCCGGGAGCTAGAGCCAGTGTCCTCTAAACTCGGGGAACCCCCTCCACTCGGGGAAGGAGGAGGAGGGGTTGGGGAAGGAGGAGGAGCCGGCGGCGGCTCCGGGGAAAGGGAGGGGGGCGTTCCGCCGCCGCCCAGGGGCTGGCGAGGGAAAAGCGGACGCGCTCCGCACAGAGCCGGCGGCGGTGGGGAGGGGGCCTCCCCTTCGCCATCCTCCTCCGCGGTCAGAACCCCAGGCCCCAGCGGTAGGAACTCCGGAAGTGGCGTTGTGGGGGGCAGCAGCAGTGGGGGAGGGAGCTACTGGAAGGAAGGATGTCTGCAGTCTGAGCTCATCCAGTTCCATCTCAAGAAAGAGCGGGCGGCAGCCGCGGCAGCCGCGGCTCACACACACACTAAGAACGGCGGCGGCGGCGGCGGGAGCCGCAGCTCCCCGGTCTCTGGCGCCCCCGCCATTGGCGAATCTCTTGCAGTCCCTTCCTCCTCCCCGATGGCGGCGGCAGCGGAGGGCCCCCCGCAGAGCGCAGAGGGCGGCGCGGGCGGGGGGGGCATGCAGGCGGCTGCGCCCCCTTCGTCGCAGCCGCACCCGCAGCAGCTCCAGGAGCAAGAAGAAATGCAGGAGGAGATGGAGAAGCTTCGAGAGGAAAACGAGACTCTCAAGGTGAGGAGGGTGGGGGGACCCGGGAGGGGGAGGGGCAGTTTGGGCCTCGTAAGCCTAGGGCGTGTCTCGGTGGTGCGAGGCTGCTAACCTGTTAGGGAGCCTTGGAGGGGGACGAGAACAGGAAATGAGGGGAGGGGGTTCCTAAACCTATTCCGCCTTTAAAACAGCCCGAGATTTGTAGCGTTAGATTTTCATGTAAATCTAAATCTGGGCCTTTTTTACCTATCGTGGTTTGCCCCACGTTTTCATGGAAAGAGCTAGGTAGAGCAGGAGCACTAAAGAAGGCCAAAGGAGGGCCCGTTTTTTCCATTTTCTCCGTGTCACGCCTGTCCCCTGGAGGATTTGGAGTTGGGATGGGGTGTGCACGGTGTATGTCAGAGGGGTGGGGGGCGAGGCTGATATTGCCTCTCGGCCTGTCACCCCAGAACGAGATTGACGAGCTAAGGACCGAGATGGACGAGATGAGGGACACTTTCTTCGAGGAAGATGCCTGTCAACTGCAGGAAATGCGCCACGAGTTGGAGAGAGCCAACAAAAACTGCCGGATCCTGCAGTACCGCCTCCGCAAAGCCGAGCGCAAAAGGCTCCGCTACGCGCAGACCGGCGAAATCGACGGAGAGCTTCTGCGCAGCCTGGAGCAGGACCTCAAGGTCTGCGGCGCGGGGGCCGGGGCGCGCGGCAGGGGAGGCAGGTGGGGCTCGGGGCAGGGCTGTTTTCTCTTGGCCAGGGGTGACTGGCAAAGACCTTTAGGGACACGGAGTTTCATAGCTTTAACCACAACTGTCAGTCCTGGAAGAAGAAGGGGAAGAGCAGACTGGTTGGTGGATCTCAAGAGTGTAGTGTGTCAAGCCTTTTAGAGAGCCAGCTCTGTGGGCCTTCCTGGGAGTCACGGTGGCGCTCACAGAGGTGGTGGGAAGAGGGCGCCTCCCTTCCCGGTGGAATCAAGGGTGTGGCAGAGCACAGGCTCTGGCCTTAGTCTGGCCTCTGGAATCCACCTGGCCTTCATTTGAAAGACCAGGTAGAATCAGGCACTACAGAGCACAATGCGAGGAAGACTCCTCCAGCGTAGTTGAAGCCCTGAATAGGAACAGCACTGGGAAGGTAGAAGTTGAGATTTCTCCCTGCAAGTCCGCATCTCCTGTCTTACAGGAGTCCTGCATGGTTTTGCTTCCACTTCCGTAACTCCCAGAAAGGAAAACTATCCAACATAACACCCCTTTTGGAAGTACAGGGAGAGTGAAATAGAAGGAAACACTTCATGGTCTTTTTTTTTTTAATTCGAAGTTGGTTCTTCAGAATCCCCCAGTGGAGAAATTTCCACTTTGAAATGTGTTTTTAAGGAGGTGGGGTCTGTCTGTTTAATTCAGTTTGTAAGTCAGGTGCTATCTTCATGGCCTTGGACAACCAAAAAAATATATATAATTTTAATTGCATTTAACTTCAAGGTAGAAAAATCAAATGTAATTATACTATATTTGTTTTAAAGAAACCAATGAGAAAATGTGTTATGAAAATGGTGTATTTTTTTTTCTTCTTTTTTTAACCTGTGTTTAGTATTCACTACGCACTGGGCACTGTGGCGAGCACTGTTACGTATATTATTTTCTTATATATTTCTCAAGGAAAAAAACCCTGTAAAATAGGGATTATTAATAGCATCACTTAACAGGTGCTGAAACTGAACCTTTTACTGGGGTTAGGTGCGCAGCCTCCACCCAGCTTTGTAACTTGGCCAGTGGGTAGCCAGGCTAGCTCCCCATCCAGTCTAAAAGCACAGCCTGTGTCTTGAGCTACTGCACAAGACTGCTCCAGTTTTCCAAACCCTAATAATCTCAGAACAAGGGGCAGAAATGCATAGTTATTTATTTATTTATTTATTTTAAAAAGTTAATCTCAAGGACTAGCGTGGTTCCTAAAATAAAATACCTGGAAGTCCAGGATCAGAATTCATGCCCCACATCCCTCTTGTGGAAACTTTGTTTTCTAGTCTTTAAAATGGGTGATAATAGAAACGTCTATCTCATAGAATTAGAGAAGATACGTGAAATTTCTCTACCCATGATAAAGCACAATTGAACATTTATTGCCATAGCATAGTGTAGAGGGTAAGGGAACAGAGTTGAGAGCCAGACTGCCTGGCCACTTGTTATCTCCATGACCTTGAGTGTATTACTTCACGTCTCTGACACTCAGTTTTTCCATCTGTAAAATAAGAGTAATAATCATACCTATTTCATGGTATTGTTGTGAGGGTTAAATGGTTTGTATATGTAAACGGCCTACGTGTAAAGCATCGGGAATAATGCCTGCATATCATAAATACTTTCTAAGTATTGGCTGTTAATACTTTTAATGTGAATATAAATAAAGCCGACACGTTTTGTTGTCTTTAATTATATTTTATTGTTACAAACACTTTAATTTAGGTTGCAAAGGATGTATCTGTGAGACTTCACCATGAATTAGAAAATGTGGAAGAAAAGAGAACAACAACAGAAGATGAAAATGAGAAACTGAGGCAGCAGCTTATAGAAGTTGAGATCGCAAAGCAAGCTTTACAGAATGAATTGGAAAAAATGAAGGAGGTTCGTATTCTATTATCTCATGGTTTGGTCATTATTTTTATCTCTTCAGAAAAGAATTCCAAGGACTAGTATGAATGTTAAAATCATTTTATTTTTTCTTGATTATAAGACCGTTTGTTGTTCTCATCCAATATAGTAACAGATAGATGAGCTTGTACAAAAAAAAAAAAGAAAATTTGACTTCAGCCCTACCTCTAACTTGACATATATGAGCTGTGAATAATGTTTCATCCTGTGTATTCCACATCTATAAAAATAAATTATGTCCATATACCAAATGCAAAGGGAGTCAAGCGTATGAAGGAATAAGCCTTGTCTGAGCAGAGAGGAAGAACTAGTTCTGTGATATTAATAGTGAGTTCATAGAACCATGGACTTTTAGGATGAAAAAAGACATAAAGTCCGCTTAGTATAATCTAATCATTGCCCAAATCCTTCTCAGAACAACGCCTCCCGATGGTCTAGTGCTGAGAACGTCACCAGTGACTGACACTTCAAAGGTATTCTGCAGTAGCAAATGCTATCACAGCATACCTCTTTTTAAAGGTTTTCTCTGTTTTGAGTTAAAACCTATTTAAGTGCAGCTTTGACTAAGTCATCTTAGTTCTACCCTTTAGGGTAAAAGAGACAAAATTCTCTTCTACATCTGCTATTTCACGATTCGTACCATCTTTCCCCAAGTCTTCTCAATAAAATCAGTGTCAAAAAAAAAAAATTGGAAGTGAAAAGAAACAGAAAAGGTTTATCAAGAAATAATTACCTTTGTGATAAGTAAGAACTTTAATTAAAATAATAAAATAATATAATTTTTGAAAACTGCCTGAGAGTATTTAAGTGCAACTGTGAAAACCGCTGAAAATTACCATATTACGTAAGTGGTCCTCTGAACATTTTTCTCTGCTTAAATATGCAGATTTGAAATGAAAATCTTAATCTTTTCATGGACTAACTTAGCTATTGCAGTTTTCCATTTGCTGTGCTTATCTCAAAATGGTATAAAATTGTATCTACCATGTAACAGTGAAATTACCAATAGTCTGGTTAAGAATATGTGTCAGGAATTGTAGAAAACTGTTTCAGAGGGGTAAACTCTTTTGTGGTCTAAGTTTCTGATTATTATGCTAACTTGACTTTCAGTAGATTTAACATGACATTTTGATAATATGTAATTAATGACTAATACCCGAGGGTGGCTGTAGGCTACAGTAGAAAATCACGGAGACTGTGATTTTCTATGTGACCATCTCTCTCTACCAGTAACTAACTGGTGACTCAAAAGTCCTCTAACTTCTACTTGCTTCTGTTTATTCAGTTGTAAAATGTTGTTTTTTGAGGATTCTCAGCATCTCCTGTGGCGATCGTGGATTTTATTGTGAAATCCAGGACATTATCATTAAAAAGAAGCATAGACTTTTTTCTGAAGTTAAGAGAGCAAATATTAAATTGAATAGACATAAGTGTAGCCCTGGCTGGCTTAGCTCAGTGGATTGAGCGCGGGCTGTGAACCAAAGGGTTGCGGGTTCGATTCCTGATCAGAGCACGTGCCTGGGTTGCAGGCCAGGTCCCCAGTGGGGGCCATGTGAGAGGCAACCACACATTGATGTTTCTCTCTCTCTCTTTCTCCCTCCCTTCCCCTCTCTAAAATAAATAGATAAGTAATTTTAAAAATAAATAAATAAAATGAATAGACATAAGTGTATTTTTCAACAGTAGTGTACGGTTAAAATTTGTCAAAAATTGAAAGTTTAATTTCCAGGAAAATAATAAAGTAGATAGCTAGGGCTGCTGCAATGAAGTGTCACAAACTGGGCGGCTTAAACAATAGAAATCTTATTTCCTCACAGTTCTGGTGTCAAGAAGTCCAAACTCAAGGTTACTGATGGGTTGACTCCTTCTGAGGGCTGTGAAGGAAGAGTCAAGTCCAAGTCCAAGCCTTTTTTTTTTTCTTTTGGCTTGTTAGATCATTGTCTTCACATTCCCATGGCATTCTCCCTGTAGCTGTCAGTGTCCAAATTTCCGCTTCTTATAAGGACACCAGTCATATTAGGTTATAGCCCACTCTGATGGCCTTGTTGTAACTTGATTGCCTCCGCAAAGACCCTATCTTCAAAGAAGGTCACATTCTGAGGTACTTGGGATTAGGACTTCAGAGTATAAACTGTGGGGACGCAATTCAACCTGGAACAGTAGCTATCAAACACCAGTTTATGGGCAAGCAAAGAGAAAGTTCATCGTCAGTTCCATTCGGCTTCATTCCATGTCCATACCAAACTTGCCTTCTCTCATATTCTTTGTTTATACAATTAAAAATATTCAAGTCAAAACAAACTTCATTTGATTACCGAGGGTAAAAGAGAAATACCTCATGACTTGGTACCATGTGAATGTTTTCAGGTGGCTATCTAGAACACTGGATTAAGAATAGCATCAGGACTTTCTGATTTTCATCATATGTCCAGGAAAGAGGAAAATGCTTGTAACCTGGCTGTCCACTAGCCAGACAGATGGGGCTGCTCCCATCTTAAAATAAAAGTCAGAATAAACTGGCTACTGGAAAGAAGGTCTGGAACCTGGGAATGTCCTCAGGAGAATCATTGTAATGATGCACTACTTTGATTCTTTTCCTCACATACTTCCCAATGATTATTTTCTCCTTCAGAGTTCTAACTCTGAATTGGGAAAACACTCTTGCAGCGCCAAGTAGTGTGGATGTGTATGTTCATGCCAGAGAAGCAATTTGCATTCTTGGAGTTATATAAGCCAAATTCAAATCCCTGATTTGAGACTACAACAGTAAAAGTACAAGGAATTTAGGGATAGGTATACAGCACATCGTCTTTTACGGGAACCTTTTATTTAAAAATGGCCTCTGAAATAACATTTATGGCTTGGGAGTATAGTGGTGCAGACAGAGAACTAGAGAGGAAGGCCTAGAGAGTGGAAGATAAAGATTTGAGGGGTTCTAAATGTAATATAGGGGAAATGGAAAATATTCTGGTAAGAAAGTTCCAATCATTCCTATCAGGTTGACCTTCATAGTGTTCAGAAAAGTGTCAGAAATAGAAAAAGTAGCTTAAAAGTATGTTTAGAAATCAAAAATATTTCATTTAAATAGCGCTTTTTTTGTAATGGTAATTTTGTGCCCTCCAAGAACATGAGTACTAAAACTGAGCTGCAATAGAAACTGGCTCACTTTGTAAGGTAGGAGCTGTGAGTTAAAGACTGACTTGTCCCTGTATAATTGCAACAGCTTCAGTTAACCATCTGCTTCGTTGGTTGTAAAATGAAAACATTCAAGTCCTTGGTGAGTGCTTACCATGCGACTGTCATCCGTTTGTGGCATTCTACCAGTGGAGAAAATAGAACCAGGCCAAGCTTTCCATTGTGAAGAGAAGACACTAGTTATAGAGTAAAATCATAAAATATGAAATAGAAAATACTAGAGAGAAATAATCCTTCAACTCCCAGGTTTTAGTTAGTTTCTTATCTGCAGTCATGTAGATGTTGAACAGCACAACTGGGATCAATAGCCCATCTGTTGGAGTTTGGAAACCATTTGCCAAAGGTTTAACTGGCTTCAAGGGTGTGACCAATTGCTCTCAGGGCTGGTGGCTGTGCAAAGTTCTGTGCACCTGCTCACATCCATCTGCTTATCTTCTTCCCCTGAGAGAATGAATTAGGCACCTGGGGGTAAGAAAAGTTGAGTAGAGACAGGATGGAGGCAATTAGTTAGGTTTACTACAGTTTGTTGCTTGTATTGAAGTAACTGATGTTCTGCCGATTGCAAACGAGAGGGAGCTCTTCGGATGCTGCTTTGGAATCTGAATGGCATTCTCACTCCGATTATAAAACACTGATTGCTACTAGCAGTATGCTTTCTTGCAGTAGAAAAAATGCCTTTCCCTTTATGTAACCTGGGGAAAATGATGGACTATCATTCAGCATCACAAAAAATTATAGAGAAAATTATCTGATGTAAACTACGACCAGCGCTTTGAATGCGAGGACAGATTAATGCACAAATAGCGTAAAGTGAGGGTCTGTGAAGGGCGAGTCTTTGCTTTGTTTAATAGAGGCTTATTGCCCTTCGTGAAGTCCTGCTGCTGTAGGAAAATCTTTGTTTTCAAAGCCTTAGAACTGTGTTCTTCAGGAGGGAGGGTCTTCTTGCATCACCTTTAAGGTCTGGCGCTTGGGAAAGTGTTGATCACATCCATTTGAGCAAATGAAGAACCCACAGAGGGCCTTTGAAAACAGAAGGAGAATTCTGTAACTGAGATGTTGCTGATTGTTTATTAGATCTTCCACATTTCAGATTCTGCACTCTGCGTTGTCTCATCCCTTTCTGGCCCACAAGAGTCTTAAAAGAAAATGATTCTCTTAACTTTTCCTGGTCTTTGCTCTAGAGGGCTCTTAAGTGGCCTACTACAGGAACACCATTTTTCTTGAGGCTTTTATTTTCTGTGAATTTGGTTAATATCTTCTATCTATTACAACGAACTTCTATTCTAGAACAAAAAAATAATTAATGCTATATGTTTCCTACTCTGGGTTTTTGTGTTTTGGAGGGCCTCTGCTATAGAGAATATGTCTATACCCAGACTCCCTTTGTAGACAGAACACAAACAAATACTTGCCCTGCACGATTATAATTACCTATTTATTTTCACATATAAAATAAAGAACTGATTGTAACTATACTTGCTTTTGATAGCACATGTTGGTCTAAGTTATACAGTGCAAAGAAGAAATGCTGAGTGATGAATTAGCAAAAGAAGCAGCCCAAGAGACAGTTTTTTTTTTAATTTTTTTAAGATTTTATTTATTTATTTATTTATTTTTAGACAGAAGAGAAGGGAGGGAGAAAGAGAGGGAGAGAAACAGCAATGTATGGTTGCTTTTCACATGGCTCTCACTGGGAACCTAGCCTGCAACCCAGGCATGTGCCCTGACTGGGAATCGAACCGGGACCCTTTGGTTCCCAACTCACGCTCAATCCACTGAGCTACACCAGCCAGGGCCCCAAGAGACAGTTTTAATGAGCAACATTTTTGGTGTTTTAAGTATTTCCCCTTAGTTGCGGTAGTTTCCTTAAAATTTGAAAAAAAAGAAACAGTAGTCATTGACATTTTTAAATGAAATTGCCATAAATATTTTCAAAAGCATCAAACACTGTTACTTCAGTCATATCTTCTCAGACAGGGGTCCCTGGTTCCAGGCCTGCTGGGAACTGGGCCACACAGCAGGAGGCGAGCTTGAATGTAATGTGCTTGAATCATCCCGAAACCATCCCCCTCCACCCTGGTCTGTGGAAAAACTCTTCCAAGAAACCAGTCCCTGGTGCCAAAAACGTTGGGGACTGCTATTCTCAGAGACAGTAGTTTCTTGAATAACATAGGCAAGAAAAATGGAAATTAAATTAAAAACAAGGAGTAGTATGCCAGGTGAGCACAGACAGGCTTGTCTTCCAGGAGATCACCATGTATTTTTAAAGATGTATTTACTTAAGAATTATAAATGTTGTGACTGCATATGTAGTTACATGCACTGTGAAGTGATTCCCAAGACTCAGCTTGGGTAAGTGGCTCTTTTACTGATATGCCAAGTCCCAAGCAAAAGCAAAGTACAATAGTACACAGGTCAGAAGAACCCTGTTGGTGGATTATTTTTTGAAGCACATTGAACTCTTATTATAAACCTAAAATTTCTGATTTTTTTTCACCTAAAAATGTCAACATAACTCACCCTACATAAGTGATTAGATCCCAGTTCCCCTCTTAGCTGGAGTTTTGAACTTTTTGAAACAGTAAGACACTGTAAAAAGAAACATTTTGCCTGGCTAAGCATCTCCTACTGAGTTGCAGTTCCCAGCTGAAATATCCATTGATTTTGATGTTTGCAACATCGTGGGCTTTATAGAAATTATTCAACTGATGTATGTTGAAATGTTTGTTGAATTTGCTGATAAACCATATTCACGGGAGTTAAGTCTCCAGTTAACAGAGGGCCTGGAGCTCTAGGCTGAACACGCGAGCAGCTTACCTGTGTTTACATATCTGCATGGAAGTATGTTACTTAAAGAGTCATTGACATCTTTTGCTTCTCTATCCAGCCTGTCTTAAAAAGGGATGTAAAATGGTTCACAGTACAACATAAACATTGAAATAACAGTTTAAAAATTAGGTCAAGTAAGAATTCTAGGAAGATGAAGGTAAACTAATCCAAGGGATGTGCATTATTATGAATAGCTCTGAGTTTCGTAGCAATCAAGGCAGGGAGAGAGATATTGAAAAAAAGAAATTCTTTCCTTGCTGTGACCAGATATAAGGAGACCTCTGAGCTTCCTCGAGGCCTCCGGGGCAACCATGAAGAAAATCAATTGCAGCACAGCAAAACGTGGACAGTTATATAAACAGACTCTATTTACATGGCAACCAAGGGATGGATGAATCTCTAAACATTGTCAGTTCTCATCTTTGTAATCAAAATACTAGGAATTAAAATTTTTGCAGAATGTTAAAACCTAAGGCATTTTGTCAGCAATATGAATTTGCATGTGGTTCCTCGGAAAGGGCATATATCATGGAGTCTGGAAACTGGCTTTGAAGACTCAACTCTCATTCCCTGTGACAGTGAGCAAGTAACTGTAAATTTATAGTACTTGGTGTCTTTATTCATAAACGTGAAAGTTAAACTGAGTGCTCTCCAAGGCTGCTGTAAAAATGTCATTTTTTTTTTTTACTTTGTCAGTTATCTATCTCTGTGCTCCCCAAAAGTTTTATTCACAGCCAGGTATGCCATTCCATTTCATTATTACCATTTTATCACTGCAAGTACTTTTTAATTTATTCAATCAACAGCTATTTAGTGAACAGTAATTTATTACCTGTTGCGGTGTGACCACCGATACCACAGAGGATACAAAGGCAGAGACAGCAGAACGCGGGGTTAAAGTGAGTTTGCGTTCGCTGGGGGCACTGCTGAATGGTTCTCAACCACAGAGGCTAAGACCTACAGTGCTTCTGGTCGTTGCTACTGCTCAGCCTTCAGGGCCTGGTTTAGTGAAAAACTCAGAACTGAAGACCCTGTGCGGGGCTGAGGACAAGGGAGCTTTCTGAATAATCTGAGCCACACTTTGCATGTAGCCTTAGCGCTCAGCCACAAAGACCTCATGGTAACCAAATAAGTCATCTTCTTTTCCAATTACAAATAAACCAAAGTATTGAATGATGGCACCTAGACATTCTGATTTGTGCAGAAAGTCTCTGAAGTGATCCATGTAGTTCTCTGCAGTGAAATCTGCCTCTGGATGACCGATGGCCAGACTCTCACCGTGGGAGGTGTGGCACCCGAGTTAATGATTGCTGGTTATCGGTTAAACATCTGAACATTTGCATTTTGTCATTAGTGAAGTTTAATTTATTTTCATCCCCCTGTCATTTCCCTGATTTTTTTTTTAAGGTGAAAGGTTTTACAAGAGCACAGGAATCTCTTAGGGGTTACTTGTCCTTGTAAATTATTTGTTAATTACTACCCTTTTGTAGGTATGACAGACAAAACCCCCCATTTAACGCCCATTGATAGTTCCTTCCTTAAGGGACTCTGAGGATGGCACTGGGGTGGTGCCTTTAGGCTCTGGGGCAGTAATGAGCTGTTCTCTACCACTCCCGTCTACCCTGATCACCCTTGGGTGCCTGAGAAGGTCCTTGCCTTAGCAGTGGAAGAAAATAGCTTTGTCCCTCTCTCTCAGCTTTTTCCTTGAGGCTAAAACCCCAAAACTTTGATCTGACTTTATCTTAGCCAACTTTTAAAGCAAACATTTATTTATGTGTGTGTGTGTGTGTATATATACTGTATATAAGGGATAAACAGTAAATGTCACCATGAGAAAAGTCCTGGACCTCAAGTTAACTGTTTTTTGATAGAAAAGACAGCTTTGTACAGGTTGTATTTTGACAGCAGTTACACATATGCGTCACTGCACTGAGTACTTTGATACACATTACCTCAGGAGAGTAAGCTTTATGAGGACAGGGCCATGTGTGTTTTGATTACTGTGGCACTTTCAACATCCAGTCTGTGTCTGGGATACAGTAATTAGACTACGTTCTTCCATAGTACTGTAGCAACTGTTATTTCATATTTCGTTTGCATACATTCCCGCTCCCCTCTGCGCTGAAGTCCCTGAGAGTAAGCACTGAGTCTGTCTTATTCATCATTGTGTCCACAACGACCACAAGTTCTTGGCCCAAAGCTGATAAACAGTAAATAATTTTGAATAAGAGAATGAGTGGAAATTAAGATAGGTATTTCAGGCCGTTTTTTGCAGAGAACAAGAAACATGACTCAGCACCAGGCCTCTTTCCACGGTGCTTAGTGCAGTGCAGACAAAATGAGAAGGAAGCTGATGTGGCTTTCGCCCTGCTCCCAGAATTAGAGGTCTCCTGAGACTTTGCTCCTTCCTTGGTCCTCTCCACCTTGCCTCTCTCAAACCCCAGTTATTCACCAGAATTAACAACGTCTTCCCTGCCTCAAGCTCTTGTAGGCTTCTTGGGAAGGGAAATGAAGATAGGAATTCAGGAACAAGAGGACAATTCTGCCACCCCAACACCCACTCTGCAGTTTAATTTCTGTGTGCTTTGCTGAAAAAATGTGAAATGCATATTTAGACAACAAAAGAAGCCTGCAGATGCTGTCACTCCCAAAGGCTATTCAACTAAATCTGCTTTCAATCTTCAGTGTTTGGGGTAGTCAATGCAGCAGTTAATTTGGCTGAAGAGATATGGAAAATTACCCCAGGGCTGCAGTTGCTTGATAACCACGTGCTAAGTAA
Organism: Micronycteris hirsuta; assembly: GCA_004026765.1. Taxonomy (NCBI): domain Eukaryota; kingdom Metazoa; phylum Chordata; class Mammalia; order Chiroptera; family Phyllostomidae; genus Micronycteris; species Micronycteris hirsuta. The sequence continues at coordinate 42,377 of PVJI01013849.1, forward strand.
GTGCTAATTAGAAGCCAGGCACTGTGCCAGCTTCTTTATGTATAATTATTTTGTTAATAGTTTCATTTTAGAGGTGAACACTGGAGCCTCGGAAAGGTTAGTATCAGGGGTAACAGGCTGTGTCCACAGCCATCTGTGGGCCGCCGAGCCCACGGCCTCCACTGGCCAGTGCATCTCAGCCTCCTACTGAGGCTGCCGTTTCCATGGCCACTTCCATCTTCTTCCTAACCCACAAACGACCTGCCTCTTTAGGGACCTCAGAGTTCCGAGAATCTCCAAGTTCTGTACCTCCAGCACATGTGCAGGGAATGCTCTGAGCAAGCAGTGCAAGAAGACTGCCGAGGTACCCAGAGGGAAAAACTATTTTATCTCACAGAGAGAGACTCTTTGGAAACAGCAACCACAAAATACCTAGAAACATAGGGCTAGAAAAACATGTTCAAGCCTGTTGATCCTGTCCCCTAGTCTTTATGGACTTGATAACCTGTGTGATTTCGGATAGGTCACTTAATAGCCGACTTTCTACTTAATCACCTTTTAGAGGAAAATATTTTCCTTATCCAGTCTATTCGCTAAGATAATATACATGAAAGTGCTTTGTAAACTGTAAGGTACAATGTAGACATCGAATGTCATTGTCGTCGTCACCGCAGAGCTCTGGAGGAGCTGATTAAAAAACTTCATTCCTAGGAAGAATTTTCAAGTCTTTGAGATTGAAATCTCGTCTATGTAGGACTCCAGTTCTTGTGCATAGGCCTTGGAAACACTTCTGCTCTCTTTCCCCACGAGTGTCTATTGCCATCTGAGGCTCCCCTTTACATTTTCCACTGTGGAGTTATTGTAACTTCTTCCACTTTCCCCAGTACCTCTCCCCTGAGGCAGGCCCCCAGTTCTTACTGTTCCCCCACCATGAGCATCAGCGCACATTCGCGTGCGTTTGGGGCTGGGGATGTGCAGCCCCTGCAGCCGCACTCTCCGCCTTTGCATTCGTCAGCCAGGCTGGCAATTCCAATTCGTCTGGATAAATGTGTCTTTTCTACCTTTGCTGCCCTGTGCATAGTCTCCTTAAACATTTTAGCAGACAGAGGAAGGCTACTGTATTCAGGCACAATATACTTTATATTGTTTTGTAGCTTTTATTGACGCCACGCCTAAATTCGATGCTTCCTGATTTTAAGAACCGTATTTCGACTTAATTCACATGCAGAGGCTGTTATACATACCAAAACTATCAGTAAATGCTAGGGCAGCAGAAGAGTTGTTAAGAAGATATGATTGCTGCCCCAGGGGCTCATCTTTAGCTCCTTAAAAACAACGCGTTCTGTTCGTTTGTTTTCTAATATTGTGTTACGTATGAGTAAATATAACACGCAGTTTCACTGTATATTAGGAAGTATTTTCCAAATTGAAAATTCATTTGTATATTGAAGATTTTAGATTTTATTTCATTTTAATGGAAATACAGTCGCTTATTTGATATCTCTGTTCAAATTCCATTTTTACATTTTAGGGTCAGTTTAACTGATCTTTAACTGATCTTTATCCAGATGGTAAATGACATTCAAAGATGACATTTAAAGACGCCATTTAGTTTCTCTCCTGACATTTCTCATTTTATACTTATATAGTACACCTAATGGGACAATTTATATTCAGCATGATTCAACTCAAAAGCACTTCAGATAAAAAATTCAAATTACTTTACATTCATCTGCTGGCTAGCTCGATTATTTCCAGTTTTTTTTAGCCAATAAATCATAGTGGTAAGTGGTTAATAAATTGAACTACATTATTTTTTTCCTTCACAAAGTAGTGTTCTTACTATTGCATTGGCCAAGAACCCTGAATAATAGCAGAAATAATTAGAAAACACAATTGATTATTGTATTGAAGTGCCCAATAAGCTACTAATATGTTGGTATGTGGTTGCGTCCACTGCTTAGCTGTCCGTGGAGGAAGAAATTTTCATAGACCTTTCTCAACTGGTAGCCATCTGTGTGAATTTAGGAAGATTTGTTATAAGGAAAGTATTGCCTTTCAAGGATGAGATACAGCTATTGGATTCATTTATTTAAAGGTATGATTATATTTAAATTAGAATATGTTCTGCAACGATTTGGAACATAGTTATCCTATTTTTGAGTCCACTAGTGTTGACTAAGTTCTTTTCTTGTAATACATGTACAATTCTCAATTGTCCCAATTACTAAAATCAAGAATAAAACAAGGAATTATAAATTCTTTTGGTTAGTCCAATCCCTTGGATTACTTTCTGGTCTTTATTAATTTAATATGAAATTATAGACTAAGTTTTTTAGTATTAAATTATTCATTGTTATAGTGTATAGTTTCAACTTAAAGAGTATGTTTAGCCTCATATGTAATTATATAGTCCTATAAACAATTCTGTATATTCAAGTATTTTCAGTATTTATTGTCAATGATTTTAAAACACATTTTTGAGATCTCGATTTTTAATAACTTTTAATTGATTGAGTAATGTTCTTGATTTTTTTTTTCAGGAAAAGTTTGTATGTATTTTTTGAGCCTTTGCACTTTTGAAAATAGCATTTGATTACTTCACACAGGAATGGCAGGACAGAATGATTGAGTCAGATTTTCTCTTCTCACATTATACCTTTTGTTTCATTAGTTTCTGGTATTTGTTTTGCAGTGGAGAAGTGTGAGATCAGTCTGACTTTGATTCCTTTGTAGGTCAAATTATTTTCTCTTTATGTATTTACGGGTATTTTCTTCACCCTTTGTATCATTCAGGGACCTCCAGCAGGAAATAAAATTCACCCTGGGTAGATTAAAGGGATAGGTTTACTCACAGTGATGTGGGCAGGGTTAAGGAAACATACTTGTAATTTGGTGCGCTGAGGCCTTCAGACATTACCTCCAGTGGGAAACCATCACGACCTCTAGAGAGGAAGACACTGCTGTGGCAGTAGTGTTACAGGGGCCAGTGAAATCTGGAACTCTGAAGGAAGGCCCAGCCAGTAGGAGTTTTTATCTGGAGGGGCCTTAGCTACTGCTAAGATATGGTGATGAACAAGTGAGGAAGCAAGGAGAAGAATTACCCTGAACTGTCTTTTCTCCTACCCTTCATCCCTTAGTATTTTTGCCATTTCCTTCTATTGGCCAAACCCAACTGGAAGGCAACTAGTAGGAGAAAGAGGATGGGTCAAACAGTAGGCAGGGATCAGCCTACTGAAGCACAGAGCCAAGCAGAGCAAGAGTGCATTTGGATAGCTAAAGGAGAATAAATAACCAGTTCAAAAATATTGCCAGGACATATCTAGGTGATGGTTGTTGTTTATATGTGTCCAGAGCACATAGACCCTTTATCTGAAAATTCACATTTATTTATTAATTACCACACAGGAACTTTCTTGCAGTATAGGCTTGATAATCATGCGCTCTATTTTTCCACGTAGGATTTTCTTCAGTTTGTACTACTTCCTGCTGTCGTCTCATCCTTTAGCCTTCCTTTCGTCCTTGTCACCTGTGCCCTTGGCGATTTCTCGTTTGTTCTCAGAATCATTGAATTCATTTTCTGCTATGTCAGTCATGCTCTTTAAAGACTCCAGTGCAAAATTTAATTATTGCATTGAATTTAGTGTCCTTTGTGAATTTTCTCATTTCCAGCAGCCCCCTGTTCTTCAGAGCTTAGTTTCCTCTGTAACCCTCTATTTTTAGTTAATCATGGCCATATTTATGACTTTATTGAGACTACAGTATTTTTTTAAACTGCCTTTTGTTCTCCAGAGTCAATAATTTTTGGACATATATTTTTATTTTTTCCTTTCTCTTTGGCTGACTACTTCATTTTATTGACCAAAACAGCTTTACTGAAGTATAATTTACATAGCATAAATTCAGTTGTTTTCAATATGCAACTTAATGGTTTC